>RXID01001493.1:0-28526 GCA_005019695.1 Trichopus zeylanicus subsp. travancoricus | reverse complement strand
GTACCAATAGTAGAAGTAGTTATAATAGTAGTAGTAGTAGTAGTAGTAGTAATAGTATAGTAGTAGTTGTAGAAGTAGTAGTAGCAAGTAGTAGTAGCAACAACAGTGGTAGTAGTAGCTATAGCAAAAGTAGTAGTCGTAGTAGCATTAGTAGTTGCAGTAGTAGTAGTAATATTAGTAATAATAGTAGCAATTATAGCAGTAGCAGTTGTGATACTAGTAAGAGTTGTAGAAGTGGTAATGGTAGCAATAGTGGAAATAGTAGTAGCAGTAGTTGTTGTTGTAGCAGTAGGAGTAGGAGACATAGTAGTAGTGGAAGTTGACATAGTAGTAGGACAAGTAGTAGTTATTGGAGAAGTAGTAGGGGGAGTAGTAGGAGTAGTAGTAGAAGCAGTCATAGTAGGCAGAGTAGCAAGAGTAGTAGTAGTAGTAGTAGTAGTAGCAATTATTGTTGTAGTCATAGTTGTAGTAGTAGTAGTAGTTGTTGTTGTAGCAGTAGTGGAAGTAGCAATCAAAGTGTTCATAGTAGCCATAGCAGTAGTAGTAGTAGTAGTGGTAACGGTAGCAGCAACAATAGTAGTAGTAGAAGTAGTAGAAGTAGTAGTGGTAGTAGCAGTTGCACTTGTACTATTATTATTAGTAGTAGTAGTACTAGTAATCGGAGTCGCAGTGGGAATAGTAGCAACCATAGTAGTAGTTGTAGTAGTAGGAGTAGCTGCAGGAATTAAAGCAGCAGTAGTAGTAGTTTTTGTTGTACCATAGTGGACGTAGTAACAGCATTAGGAGTAGCACCAGTAGTAGTTATGTTGCAGTTGTGGAAGTAGTAGTTGTGTTGCGGTAGTAAAAGCAACAGTAGCAGGAGTTGCAGCAACAGCAGTAGTTGTAGCAGTAGCAGCAGCAGTAGTAGTTGTAGTTATAGTAGAAGCAGTAGCAGCAGTAGTAACAGTTGTAGTAGAAGTTCTACTACTACTACTATGACTGCAAATACTACTATTACTATTATTACTTCAAGAACAACTACTATTACTACTACAACTAGTAGTACAACAACTATTAATGATGATGATGTTGTTGCTACTACTACTACTACTACTACTACTACTACTACTAAGGCCACTACTACTACTAGTACTACTACTACTACCACAACAACAACAAGTACTGCTAATGCTACTACTTCTGCTACTAAAGCTACAAGAACCAATATGACTGCTACTACAACTACTGCTACAACTATTGCTTCTACTACTGCTACTACTGCTCCCATAGCTATCACTGTGACAATAACAACAATAACAACTACTACTACTACTACTACTACAACTACTGCTGCTACTGCTACTACTACCACTACTGCTACTACTTCTGCTATTACTACTACTACTGCTGCTGCTGCTGCTGTTGTTCTACTACAACAACTACTACTCCTCCTACTACTGCTACAGCTACTACTAGTATGACTACAAGTGCTGCAACTGCTGCTGCTACTACAGCTACTATTGTTATTACTACTACTACTACTATGACTACTACTCATGTTGCTGCCGCCGCTGCTCCTACTACTACTACTACTATTATACTACTGCTGTTGTTGCTGCTGCTACTACTAATGCAGCTGCTACCACTACTACTACTCCTACTACTATTGCTACAACAACAACAACAACTACTACCACTAATGCTTTTACTACTACTACTATGGATGCTACTACTACTACAGCCGCTACTACTTTTACTGTTGCTGCTACAGTTGCTACTACCACTACTACTACTACTCCTACTATGTATCTTACTACTACTACAATTGCTACTACAATGATTGCTAATACTACTGTTGTTGCTTCTACTAATACTACTCCTACGACTATGACTTCTCCTACTCCTACTACTACTACAACTATACTGCTGCTACTTCTTCTACTACAACTAATACTAATACTACTACTACTACTATTATTGCTACTATTGCTACTACAACTGCTACTACTGTTGCTGCTGCTACTACTACTACTACAACTACTGTTGCGGCTACCACTACTACTACTACTGCTACTCCTACTACTATTACTACTGCTTCAACTAATACTACCACTTCTATTACTACTAATACTACTACTGCTGCTGCTACTTCTGGTACTACTACTGCCGCTGCTACTAGTACTACTCCTACTACTTTTGCTGCTACTTTTCCTATTACTACTACTGCTCCTACTGCTACTGCTACTACTACTACTATTACTGTAGCTACTACTATTGCTGCTGCTACTTCTGCTACTAGAATGCTACTATTGCTGCTATTACTATATGTATTACTACTATTACTACAGCTACTATTGCTACTACTACTGACACTTTTGATACTTCTGTTACTACTACTACTACTTCTTCTTCTTCTTCTTCTTCTACTACTACTGCTACTACTCTTACTACTATTACAACGACTTCTCCTACTACTACTACTACCACTACGACTACTACTTCTACTACCGTTACTATTGCTTCTACTACTACTACCACTAGCAATATGCCTACTACTACTTTTACTGCTACAGCTAATGCTACTATGACTACTACAACTGCTTCTACTGCTACTCGTACAACAACTACTACTACTATAACTATTGCTGCTACTACTATTGTTTCTACTATAACTACTACTAATACTCATGTTGTTGCTGCTAGTGTTGCTACTACTACTACTACTACAGCATCTACGACTTCTGCTACTTCAACCAATATTACTATAGCTACTACTACTACTTCTGCTACTAGTATTACTACTATTGCTACAAATGCTACTACTGCTGCTGCTTATACTACAACTTCTACTAGTACTACTGCTACCACGTCTGCTACTACTATTGCTGCAGCTGCTGTGGTTGCTACTACTACTGCTACTACTACCACTATTTTTGCTACTTTTGCTACCACCACCACTACTACTTCTTCTACTACTACCATTTCTAGTAGTACTACTTTCACCACTAGTGCTGCTGCTACTGCTGCTACTGCAACAACTACTACTACAACCGCTACGGTTACTACCACTGTTACTACAAACACTACTAATGATGCTATTGCTACTACTACTGTTGCTGCTACAACTTCTTCTACTTCTACATTGACTACTACTACTGCTACTTCTATTACTACTGCTATTATAACAATAACTACTGCTACTAATACTAGTACTACCACTGTTGCAGCTAGCACTACTACTCCTACTGCTGCTGCTACTACTACTACCACCACTACTATTACTATTAATACTATTGCTGCTACTAATAATACTACTACTATTGCTGCTACCTTTGCTATTACTACTACTGTTGCTGCTTCTACCACTGCTACTACTGCTACTGCTACTTTTGCAATTGCTACTACTACTACTACTATTACTATTGCTACTACAGCTATTGTTGCTACTGCTACCAACTAACTACCAATACTACTACTATTACTCCAGTTACTACTATTGCTGCTACTATTATTGCTACTACTACTACATCTACTACTACAGCTACTACTGCTACTATTGTTTCTACCACTACTACTATTACTACTACTACTACTACCACTAGCAATACTACTACTAATACTAGTACTACTGCTTCTGCTAATGCTACTATGACTACTCTTACTACTGTAACTCCTTCTACTACTACTACTATGACTACTACTACTACTACTACTACTACTACTACGGCTGCTACTACTGTTACTACTACTACTACAGCTACTACTACTTTAATAACTACTACTACTGCTAATACTCCTGAAGCTCCTACTACTACGCTACTACAACTAATACTGGTACTGTTGCCACAACTACTACCACTACCAATCCTATAAATACTACTGTTGCTGCTGCTGCTAGTATTGCCACTTGACTCCTGCTACTGCTACCAATACTTCTACTACTATTACTACTATTGCTACTATTATGCCTACTAATGCCACTACTACTATTTCTACTACAACTTCTACAACTACTATTGCTACTACTACTGGTAGTAATACTACAGTACTAGTAGCAGCTGCAGATGTAGTAGTAGTAGGAACAAAAGTAGTAGTACTAGGAGTTGTAGTAGTAGTGTTACTAACTATAGTAGCTGTAATGGTAGAAGTAGTAGTAGTAGTGGTAGTACTAGTACTTGCAGTAGCCGTAATAGTGATAGTAGTACCCGAAGTACCTATAGTAGTAGCAGCAACAATAGTAGCGATACTTATACATGTTGTAGTAGCTGTAGCACTTGTAGCAGTAGCAAAAATAGTTGTAGTAGGAGTTGTAGTAGTAGTAGCAGCAGTAGTAGTATTACGAGTAGTAGTAATAGTTAAAGAAGTAGTAGTGGTAGTAGTAGTACTAGTTATAGTAGTAGCAAGAGTAGTTATAGTAGCTATAGCAGTAGTAGTAGTAGTAATAGTAGCAGCAGCAGTAGTAGTTGTCGTTGAAGTAATAGAAGTAGTAGTTGCAATAGTAGTACTGGTAGAAGGAGAAGTAGTAGTAGGAGTAGTAAATGTAAGAGTAGTAGTAGTAATTGTACTAGTGGTAGAAGTGGTACTAGTGGTAGTAGCACTTATAGTAGCAGTAGTTGCAGCAACAGCAGTAGTAGTCATAGTAGTCGTAGTAGTAGTAGTAGTAGCAGCAGTATTAGTAGTACTAGCAATAGTAATAGCTATAGTAGCAGCAATTATAGTAGTAGTAGGAGTCACTATAGCTGTAGCAATAGTAGTTGTCGCAGCTGTAGTGGTAGTATTAGTAGTAGTAGTAGTAGTAGCTATAGTAGTAGTTGTTGTAGGAGTTGTAATAGTAGTAGCAGTAGTAGCCATTGTACTAGTCATAGCAGTGGTAGCATTAGTATCCAAAGTAGCCCAAATTAAAGCAAAAGTAGTATCTATCATAGCAGTTGTAGAAGTAATAGTTGTAGATACAGTAGTGGTAGTAGTAATAGTAGTAGAAGTAGTAGTGGTTGTAGTAATAGCATTAGAAGTAGTAGTGGTAGTAGTAGCTATAGTAATAGTAGTAGTTGTAAGAGTAGTAGTAGAAGTAGTAGTAATAGCAGCTGTACTATTAGTAGGAGTAGGAGTAGTTGTAGTAGCAAAAGTAGTAGCTTTAGTAATAGAAGTAGCCAAAGTAGTAGTAATAGTTGTAGTAATAGAAGTAGCCAAAGTAGCAATAGTAGCAGTAGTAGTAATAGTAATAGAAGTAGTTGTAGCAGCAGAAATAGTAGTAGTAGTAGTAGTAGTAGTAGTAATAGTAGTAGTAGTCGTAGGAGTAATAGTAGCAGCAGCAGTAGAAACAGTGCTACTAGTAGTATTAGTTGTAGTAATAGTAGCAACTATAGCAGCAACAGTTGTAGCAGTAGTAGTAATAGTAGTAGTAGTAGTACTAATACTTGCAGTAGTAGCAGTAGTAGAAGTAGTAGTAGTAGTAGCAGTTGTAATAGGAGTAGTAGTAGTAGGAGTGGTAGTGATAGTAGTAATAGTAGTAGTAGCAATAGTAGCAGTAATTGTAGTAGTAGTAGTAAGTGTAGTAGTAATAGCTATAATAATAGAAGTAGTATTAGCAGTATTCACAGAAGTAGTAGTGGTACCAGTAATCATGATAGTAGCTACAATTGTAGTTGTTTTGGTAGGATTATTTGTAGTAGGAGAAGTAGTAGTTGTAGTAGTAGTAATATGATAAGTAGTACTAGTAGAATTAGTAGTAGTGCTAGCAGTTGCTGTAGTAGTAATAATAGTAGTAGTAGTAGTAGCAGCAACAGTAGTAGTAATATTAGTAGTAGATTTAGTAGCATTAGTAGTCATAATAGTAGTAGTAGTAGTAGTCGTTGTTGTTGTTGTAGTAATAGTAGTCGTTGTAGCAGTAGTAGTAGAAGTTGCAATAGTAGTAGCTATAGGTATAGTAGTAGTAGTAGTAGCAGCAAAACCAGTAGTATTATCAGTAGTAGTAACAGTAGTTGAAGCAGCAGAAGTAGCCATAATAGTAATAGTGGAAGTAGTAGTAGTAGTTGTTGTTGTTGTAGTAGTAGTTATAGTACTAGTAGTAGTTGTTGTTGTTGTGGTAGTAGTAGTAGCAGTAGTAGTTGTTGTAGTAGTAATAGTAGCAGTAGTAGTAGTGGTGGTAGTAGTGTAGTAGGCAAAGCAGTAGTAGCAAAGATAGTAGTAGTAGTAGTAGCGGTAGTATTAGTTGAAGTAGTAGTAGCAGTAGTAGCTGTAGTAGCTGTAGTTGTAGTAGTATTAGTAGTTTTCGTATTTGGGGAACTAGTGGTAGTGGCGATAGTAGTAGTAGTAGTAGAAGAACTAGTAGTAGTTGAAGTAGCAGTAATAGTAGTAGCAGTAGTTATTATAGTTGTAGTAGTAGCAGCAGCAATAGCCGTGGTAGTAGCTACAGTAGTTGTAGAAGTAGTGGTTGCTTTAGTAGTAATAGCATTAATGCTATCAGCAGTAGTAGTAGAAAAAGTAGCAGTAGTAGCAGTAGCAACAGCAGGAGTAGCAGTAGTAGAAGTTATAGTAGTAGTAGTAGTAGGAGTAGTAATAATAGTAGTAGTAATAGCTACAACAATAGTAGCAGCAATAGTAGCTACAGTAGTAGTGGTAGTAGCAGCAGCAGTAGTAGTAGAATTAGTAGTCGTAGCAGAAGATGGTATAGTAGTTGCATTAACAGTAATAGTATTAGTATTAGTAGCAGTAGCAGCAACAGCAGCGGCGGCAGCAGGCGCAGTAGTAGTAGACTTACTATATAACTTACTATATATATTAGTATAGTTATCTATATATTATAAGCTTATGATAACTTACTATATAACTTACTAACTATATAAGTATATATATTGGTCGATATTGGGAGAGAAGTAGGTATTCGTGGCCTCGGTGAGAAGGAGACTCAGGAATTTCTTACGCCGATCACGGTGTCTGAATTGCAAAAGGCCGCAGTGCGCGTAAATCTGCAAGAGGCAGTAGCTGCCAGTCGGATGAGCATGACAGATACTAGGGTGAGCGTCTGAAGTTCTCGGAGTGCTCGTCTCTTGTTCGATAAGGTAGGATATATACCTCACACCCTGAACCCAGAGTACCTAGACCTTCATCAATTGTTATACACCTCCCGGTGAATGAACACGTTCCTTCCAGCCAAAATAACCTCCTCATACCAAGAAGCCTTACAAGCGTTGAACCCATAGAACACCCAGCAGTTGGATTCATCAAACCCAGTGATTATACGAGTGTTTCAGCTCAAAATATAGCCCTTCTAAAGCAAAATAATACCCAAATCCAGCTTCTAGTTCAAATTGCTGAAGCCCTACGGGATATCCAAGGCGATATCCAGCTCCTCAGAAAGCAGAAAACAAAGAGTGACAGTCCAATTCTCCCAGAAACTTTACTCACAAAGCTAGAGAATCTGTCCCTCCACCCTAAAACCAGGCCTCCCGAACCACGCGGGAGACTCCTTATTTTTAAAGACCCCTTGCTAATTTTGCAGGAGGAACAAGCAAAGCTAAATGGCAGCAGTAGTCGTGTTGGAAAAAGCGCCCCAGCCCCTGGTCGAAGACCAAATTCGGGGGTATAGGCGAAATCAGCGACGACTCTACACTGCACAACAAGCAACACGGCGGATCGTCCGTCGCCTGACGGGGCAACCTGCCCCCCAACACGTCTTAGAACAGCAACTGGACCCGCAGGAGAAATTGCGCCAATCCATGCGAAAACGCGCGGCTATAGCTCCTGCCGAAGTCCTTTATCATTCCAGAACAGATGATGAGCACCACCGAGTATACATCCACCGCTCGGAAGAGTCCATCAGTTGCGTCGGCGACGCACAGGTGGACCGGAACTTCATCCAAGATGACAGTTACCAACAGCTCAGAAAGAGCGGAATGAAGTTCATACACATTGGTGTTATGCAGGTACGCCTGCAGGTGCTCCATCGACACGAAGAAGGAACACTGGCGCTTGTCGTGTTCCGAGACAATCGGTGGCAGGGTGATAAATCACTAATTGCCACCATGGAAGTTGACCTCACGCAGGGGAGCCAATTAGTTTACATTATCCCCGATATTATGATGACTATTGGAGATTTTTGCAGGAATGTTCAAATCTCCATTCTAACTCGGGGCTATGATACATGGCACCATGGTGAGGCCAACTTACTCGTTACCCGAGGACTGATCGGAAGGCTGTCAAACACACCAAACGTGGCCTTTGCATATGAAGTCGCAGGAGTCACTGACTATCTAGCAAGTCACGGTGTTCATGCCCTCCCTGGACGACGGTACTCGACGGCACAGCTGTGTGGGATAAACTGGCTCCTGAAGCCCCCTCAAATCCTGCCTATCCTGACACCCACCGAAGTGTCCAGTACGACACTCCTAGATGGAAGGATCTCACTCAGCTTCAACCATCATGCCTCTATTCCTGACACCACTGAGGATGAGATTGTTGCCATCCTCACTCAAGAAGAGGCTCCAGATGAGACGACGGAGGAAGTTTGGGACACCTTGGGCGAACCAAGCGGAAAATATGACTATTATGTCAAGTATTCTGCTCCTCCGTCCTTCTTCACGCCCTTTCCTACCACACCAACAGGATGGGACGATCTGGAAGATGACCTACCAGGACAGCAGCCTGCCATAACAGGATGCAAGCAGCCTCAGCATCCGGCTCCTCGAAAGGTGATGCCAGCTAAGAAGTGGCGACGCCGCTTTGCCCAACAACAACCAGCGAACGGGCATCTTACGTGGCGACCCAAAGGACGGGAGAGCCAGCGTCCAACTTGCGGAACCCATGCAGGAGATACACGCCCAGGGGCCTCTGTACTCCGGTCCATGGAACCTCTGCAGGAAGGGACTGGTGACAACACCCACCTTCTAGCCACGTGGCGTCTGACCAACCAAGAAGGCAACTCTGATGCTGAACATGACCCAGATGAGTATTGTGAGTATTTGCAATATTATACTTGTTTGGGAAATACAGATGGAGAAACAGAACTCGTTGCCACTTTAGAAGAAGAAGACTGGGGTATGGAGTATCCCCAGCGGGCACCACCGGCACCACCTCAGCAAGCAAAGCCAACGGAGCGGCTTTGCTCCTCTTCCATTGTCTCCGAATACAGGCCCCCAGTGGAATCAACCATGGGCCCTGTTAACTACCCCCCAGCGGCGAGACCTACTGAGCCTGGTCCAAGCCAAGGACCAATCTTTGGCGACTACCAACCCAAGAATCTGAGGTTCAAAGCCAGGAATACCTCAGAATGGTGGAACCTCCCTTCTGCCCAGCAGCAATCAGGGGCTATCTTTGTTATGCCCCCCCAGATTGGGCAATTCAGCGACGTCTTCATGCGTTGGGAGTCCATCACCAAAAATTCAGTGGCTCTACAGGGTTTCACAGATTCCCGGACAAAGACTGAATTTATTAAAAACTTGCTTGGGGAGTCTGAAAAGCTCGCCTGGATCCAGTGGAGGATGGCCTACCCCATGGAATACCAGCACCTGTTGGATCATGCAGATGGTGCTGACGGTACACAGAACATCCTCTCACAGATTCGGACCATATTCGCCCTGGAAGATCCCTACCAAGGCTCAACAACAATGCAAGAAGAAGCCTACAGGGATCTGGAACGGTTATCCTGCCAGAATTTACGGGATATCGTTCCTTTCCTTAATGACTATATGCAGGTAGCATCTCGGACTGGCCGGTTATTCACTGGCCCGGAGCTCTCAGAGAAACTCTGGTCAAAGATGCCTGGCTCTATTGGCAAGAAAATCAAAGCAGCATTTGAAGCCAAACACCCAGGTAACACCATCGGAGTTTATCCTCGAGTCCTATTTACTTACAAGTACCTGGAAGAAGCATGCAAGGAGGCAGCCTTTACCCGGGCCCTCAAGGATTTGTCGTTCTGTCACGACATTCCAATCCCGGGGTATTATCAGCGACCCCAACGAAAGGTTGGCGTTCGGCGGTCGACAACCTATAAAGGGAAGCCACATCCTTCGCATGCCCGCATCGAGAAGAAGAAGCACCTCATCCGCAACAGGAGGTGTAGATGCTTTCTCTGCGGAGAAGAAGGGCATTTTGCCCGAGAATGCCCCAATGAGCGACAGAATGTCAAGCGCGTCGCCATGTTCGAGCAGCTTGACCTTCCTGCCGATTGCGAAATTGTGTCCGTTCAAGAAGGCGATGACCCTAGCGATGCCATCTATAGCATTTCTGAAGGGGAGGAGGACACGGCAATCTTACAGGAAGAAAAGATTTTCATGTTTCGGGAAGAAGACAGGACCTGGTGGATTGGCCCGACAGGAGGCTACCGCGCCATGGTCAAAGTTTCACAACAACAGTACGAGTGTAGCCACACTTGGGAATTACATCAAGATGTGCCTGACGCTTACGAAAGATGCTCTTGCTGCCAGGCACCCTCCCAAAAGTGCTACCGTATGCACTGCCCAAGCTGTAAGCTGACAGTATGCGGCAGATGCAGCTGGTACTACTTCAGCAAAAGAGTTCCAGTGGCCCAGACATCCCTTCCAAGGTATGAGCCCAATGACTTACTACTTGAACAACAAAATTACATTTCTACTTGTGAAAGGGAAAAGCGGCAGCTGCAAAAATAGCTCACTCTCGCCCGTGAAGAGAAGGAGGCCCTTCAACAACGCCTCCTCCTTGCCCAAGAGGAAAGCCATCACTGGCAACGTGAGTCTGAAAACTGGAGGCTGAAGCACAAAGAGCTCGAAAATACCACCATGGAGCTTGACCGCATGGTGCTCGAGCGAAGTGATTTGCAAAAGGAAATCCAAAAGCTCCAATGGGAAAAAGGAGCACTCAAGCAGCAGGAGGATGAGCCAGCGGATACCGACGACCTTAACGTACTTCTCGTCGACACTACTCAGCGGCTCCTCTCAGCTGAAATGAAGGTGACAACACCACCCCGGCGGACGAAGAATATGCTCTACAACATTAAGGTGAAGTTCGATATTCCCCGTATAGTGCCATTTGAAGTCAATGCAATCCTCGACACAGGGGCTACAACTTGCTGCATTGACCAAGGAACGGCTCCTGCCAATGCCCTGGAGGACAACCCCTTCCTCGTGCATTTCAGTGGCATCAACTCCCGCACTTCGGCCAATAAAAAGCTTAAATTCGGCCGCATGATGATTGGGGAAAACGGCTTTCGGATCCCTTACACATATGCCTTCCCGATGAAGTTGGGGGAGGATATCCAGATGATCCTTGGCTGCAACTTCATCCGCGCCATGCAAGGCGGCGTCCGCATCGAAGGAAATACGGTTACGTTCTACAAAAACGTAACCACAATTCATACTCTCCCATCTGTACCGACTGCAGCAGCTATTGAAGAGCTGGACCTAGATGAGGATGAGTACATTCAGATACAAGAGCTAGTGCAGTATGCAACGGACCAACAGCCATCACGGAGCTTCACCAGCAGCGTTGGCTCCCTGCTTGAAGAACTCAAACGCCAGGGATACATTGGTGAGGACCCACTGAAATATTGGTCCAAGAACCAGGTGCTCTGCCACCTGGATATCAAAAACCCGGATTTCACTATCGAAGACCGGCCCTTAAGGCATATTACACCACAAGCCAAGGCTACGTATGCAAAGCATGTGAAAGCACTACTAAATCTTGGCCTTATTCGCCCCAGCAGAAGCCGGCATCGCACCACTGCAATCATTGTGAATTCCGGTACAACAGTTGATTCCCGAACGGGCCAGGAGATCAAAGGCAAGGAGCGGATGGTCTTCAACTATCGGCGCCTAAATGATCTCACCAACAAGGATCAGTACAGCCTGCCTGGGATCAACACCATCTTACGGAAGGTAAGCAGAAGCCACATTTACTCAAAATTTGATCTGAAATCAGGTTTTCATCAAGTGGCTATGCATCCTGCCTCCGTGGAATGGACGGCATTCTGGGTACCAGAAGGCCTCTATGAATGGCTCGTAATGCCATTTGGCCTGAAAAATGCACCCGCCGTATTCCAACGGAAGATGGACAGTTGCTTCAAGGGGACAGAAGACTTTATTGCAGTATACATTGATGACATTCTGGTCTTCTCCTCCTCTGAAGCGGAGCATGAACGACATCTGAGGGTCATGCTCCAGATCTGCCAAACCAATGGGCTAATCCTGAGCCCAACAAAGATGAAGATAGCAGTCTCGGAAGTAGAATTCTTGGGGGCAGTACTCGGCAATCAGCGAATCAAGCTGCAGCCCCACATTATCAAGAAGATTGCAAACTTCCAGGAACAGGAACTGACCACCATGAAAGGCCTCCGAGCCTGGCTCGGGATCTTGAATTACGCCCGAAGCTATATCCCTAATCTAGGGACTCTACTCGGGCCACTCTATGCAAAGACAAGTCCTACGGGAGAAAGGCGCTGGAACTCCCAAGATTGGGACTTAGTCGCAAAAATCAAGGCCTTGGTGCAAAAGCTGCCGGATCTCGAATTACCTCCAGAAGCCAGCTATATGATCCTTGAGACCGACGGCTGTATGACGGGATGGGGCGGAATTTGTAAATGGAAGCCCCAAAAGTATGACCCCAAGTCCATGGAGAAGGTATGTGCCTACGCTAGCGGCAGGTTCCATCCAATCAAATCCACCATTGATGCGGAACTCTATGCCGTCATGAATACGCTGGAAGCACTAAAGATTTACTACCTGGATAAGGCTGACTTGACTATTCGAACAGACTGTCAAGCAATCATAAGCTTCTTCAACAAGTCAGCTAACAACAAGCCTTCCCGCGTACGCTGGCTCGCCTTCACCGACTACATTACTGGCACGGGACTCGCCATCCAATTTGAACACATCAGCGGAGAGGATAACCAGCTGGCGGATACTCTCTCCCGCTTAATTACTTCACTTGTTATTTCAGGATGGCCTGCACCCGAAACTCTGGAAGGACTCAGCCTCGTAGCAACCCGGTTACAGGAGGCACACCAGACACCCTCTCAGAAGGCAAAGGAGGAACACTTGGCGGAAGCCCAAGCCTTGTGCTACAATATGAATCACAACTGCAGCTCCTACAGAGCCTTCCAATGTCCCTCGATACCTACGACGCCATCAGGCGGCGGCTTCAACAGCTGGAACGACAAAGTGCCCAGGAAGCACTTACGGCTGTTCGACAGTTCCGGGACCTCCATGCCCTGAAGCTATCCGAAGCCACAAAGCGCGCAGGACGCAAGACCACGGGCAACTTCTGGGCCCAGTGGCATCCTGTTGTAACCCAGATTGATGTCCAGCTTGAAACAGCAGTCAAACTCACAACTGACGCAGCCCAACGACTGCCTGCCTTCATGTTCTGAGCACAGCAGAAAGCCTGCGCAAGAAGAAAGCGGTAGCATTCGGCCCAACAATCCAGCCCAAAGGGTCCAAAGTTGCTTGGACCAGACAGTCCAAAGAATAACCAGCCCGGCCCAGTCCAAAGGAAATCGTATCCTGATGGTGTAAAGTAAAGTTACTTTTATAAAGTAGCTTTTAGAAAAGCCACTTTATAAAAGAGACTTTTGTAAAGTAACTTTAAGACTTTTGTAAAGTAGCTTTAGGAAAGCTGCTTTTGAAAAGCAGCTTTAGCTTTTATAAAGTAGCTTTAGGAAAGCTGCTTTTGTAAAGGCAGATGCGATCTTATCGCATCTGCTAGGTGTAAGGCTTCCCTATAAAATGGGAAGCATATCATAGAACTGAATATAGAAGAATCACCGAAGAATTCTCTCTTCTGGGTTTTGAGTTCATCCTTTCTTCTAACTTCACACTTCCGCAACTCTTCCACCACCTATCAGAGCTTAGTTGCTCTTCCACAATTCTGGTATCAGAGCCTAGTTCCTTACCTGGCTTTAGGAAAGCTGCTTTAGGAAAGTTGCTCTCTTCCACAATCTGGTATCAGAGCCTAGTTCCTTACCTGGCTTAACACCTTCCATGGCTGAGTAGAAACCCCTTTCTAGGTACTCATCGGGGATGTGTGTGATGGTTTCTGACCTTATGGCCGTTGATAACCAGACCATAGCATGCCGAAAAATCCTGGATTGACCCCTCGGGTGGCACAGAGGCTGGGCCTAATAAGTCCACCGCAAGGTCGATATTGGGAGAGAAGTAGGTATTCGTGGCCTTGGTGAGAAGGAGACTCAGGAATTTCTTACGCCGATCACGGTGTCTGAATTGCAACAGGCCGCAGTGCGCGTAAATCTGCAAGAGGCAGTAGCTGCCAGTCGGATGAGCATGACAGATACTAGGGTGAGCGTCTGAAGTTCTCGGAGTGCTCGTCTCTTGTTCGATAAGGTAGGATATATACCTCACACCCTGAACCCAGAGTACCTAGACCTTCATCACTTGTTATACACCTCCCGGTGAATGAACACGTTCCTTCCAGCCAAAATAACCTCCTCATACCAAGAAGCCTTACAAGCCGTTGAACCCATAGAACACCCAGCAGTTGGATTCATCAAACCCAGTGATTATACGAGTGTTTCAGCTCAAAATATAGCCCTTCTAAAGCAAAATAATACCCAAATCCAGCTTCTAGTTCAAATTGCTGAAGCCCTACGGGATATCCAAGGCGATATCCAGCTCCTCAGAAAGCAGAAAACAAAGAGTGACAGTCCAATTCTCCCAGAAACTTTACTCACAAAGCTAGAGAATCTGTCCCTCCACCCTAAAACCAGGCCTCCCGAACCACGCGGGCGACTCCTTATTTTTAAAGACCCCTTGCTAATTTTGCAGGAGGAACAAGCAAAGCTAAATGGCAGCAGTAGTCGTGTTGGAAAAAGCGCCCCAGCCCCTGGTCGAAGACCAAATTCGGGGGTATAGGCGAAATCAGCGACGACTCTACACTGCACAACAAGCAACACGGCGGATCGTCCGTCGCCTGACAGGGCAACCTGCCCCTCAACACGTCTTAGAACAGCAACTGGACCCGCAGGAGAAATTGCGCCAATCCATGCGAAAACGCGCGGCTATAGCTCCTGCCGAAGTCCTTTATCATTCCAGAACAGATGATGAGCACCACCGAGTATACATCCACCGCTCGGAGGAGTCCATCAGTTGCGTCGGCGACGCACAGGTGGACCGGAACTTCATCCAAGATGACAGTTACCAACAGCTCAGAAAGAGCGGTATGAAGTTCATACACATTGGTGTTATGCAGGTACGCCTGCAGGTACTCCATCAACACGAAGAAGGAACACTGGCGCTTGTCGTGTTCCGAGACAATCGGTGGCAGGGTGATAAATCACTAATTGCCACCATGGAAGTTGACCTCACGCAGGGGAGCCAATTAGTTTACATTATCCCCGATATTATGATGACTATTGGAGATTTTTGCAGGAATGTTCAAATCTCCATTCTAACTCGGGGCTATGATACATGGCACCATGGTGAGGCCAACTTACTCATTACCCGAGGACTGATCGGAAGGCTGTCAAACACACCAAACGTGGCATTTGCATATGAAGTCGCAGGAGTCACTGACTATCTAGCAAGTCACGGTGTTCATGCCCTCCCTGGACGATGGTACTCGACGGCACAGCTGTGTGGGATAAACTGGCTCCTGAAGCCCCCTCAAATCCTGCCTATCCTGACACCCACCGAGGTGTCCAGTACGACACTCCTAGATGGGAGGATCTCACTCAGCTTCAACCATCATGCCTCTATTCCTGACACCACTGAGGATGAGATTGTTGCCATCCTCACTCAAGAAGAGGCTCCAGATGAGATGACGGAGGAAGTTTTGGACACCTTGGGCGAACCAAGCGGAAAATATGACTATTATGTCAAGTATTCTGCTCCTCCGTCCTTCTTCACGCCCTTTCCTACCACACCAACGGGATGGGACGATCTGGAAGATGACCTACCAGGACAGAAGCCTGCCATAACAGGATGCAAGCAGCCTCAGCATCCGGCTCCGCGAAAGGTGATGCCAGCTAAGAAGTGGCGACGCCGCTTTGCCCAACAACAGCCAGCGAACGGGCATCTTACGTGGCGACCCAAAGGACGGGAGAGCCAGCGTCCAACTTGCGGAACCCATGCAGGAGATACACGCCCAGGGGCCTCTGTACTCCGATCCATGGAACCTCTGCAGGAAGGGACTGGTGACAACACCCACCTTCTAGCCACGTGGCGTCTGACCAACCAAGAAGGCAACTCTGATGCTGAACATGACCCAGATGAGTATTGTGAGTATTTGCAATATTATACTTGTTTGGGAAATACCGATGGAGACACAGAACTTGTTGCCACTCTAGAAGAAGAAGACTGGGGTATGGAGTATCCCCAGCGGGCACCACCGGCACCACCTCAGCAAGCAAAGCCAACGGAGCGGCTTTGCTCCTCTTCCATTGTCTCCGAATACAGGCCCCCAGTGGAATCAACCATTGGCCCTGTTAACTACCCCCCAGCGGCGAGACCTACTGAGCCTGGTCCAAGCCAAGGACCAATCTTTGGCGACTACCAACCCAAGAATCTGAGGTTCAAAGCCAGGAATACCTCAGCATGGTGGAACCTCCCTTCTGCCCAGCAGCAATCAGGGGCTATCTTTGTTATGCCCCCCCAGATTGGGCAATTCAGCGACGTCTTCATGCGTTGGGAGTCCATCACCAAAAATTCAGTGGCTCTACAGGGTTTCACAGATTCCCGGACAAAGACTTAATTTATTGAAAACTTGCTTGGGGAGTCTGAAAAGCTCGCCTGGATCCAGTGGAGGATGGCCTACCCCATGGAATACCAGCACCTGTTGGATCATGCAGATGGTGCTGACGGTACGCAGAACATCCTCTCACAGATTCGGACCATATTCTCCCTGGAAGATCCCTACCAAGGCTCAACAACAATGCAAGAAGAAGCCTACAGGGATCTGGAACGGTTATCCTGCCAGAATTTGCGGGATATCGTTCCTTTCCTTAATGACTATATGCAGGTAGCATCTCGGACTGGCCGGGTATTCACTGGCCCGGAGCTCTCAGAGAAACTCTGGTCAAAGATGCCTGGCTCTATTGGCAAGAAAATCAAAGCAGCATTTGAAGCCAAACACCCAGGTAACACCATCGGAGTTTATCCTCGAGTCCTATTTGCTTACAAGTACCTGGAAGAAGCATGCAAGGAGGCAGCCTTTACCCGGGCCCTCAAGGATTTGTCGTTCTGTCACGACATTCCAATCCCGGGGTATTATCAGCGACCCCAACGAAAGGTTGGCGTTCGGCGGTCGACAACCTACAAAGGGAAGCCACATCCTTCGCATGCCCGCATCGAGAAGAAGAAGCACCTCATCCGCAACAGGAGGTGTAGATGCTTTCTCTGTGGAGAAGAGGGACATTTTGCCCGGGAATGCCCCAATGAGCGACGGAACATCAAGCGCGTCGCCATGTTTGAACAGCTTGACCTCCCTGCCGATTGTGAAATTGTGTCCGTCCAAGAAGGCGATGACCCTAGTGATGCTATCTACAGCATTTCTGAAGGGGAGGAGGACACGGTAGTCTTGCAGGAGGAAAGGATTTTCATGTTTCGGGAAGACGACCGGACCTGGTGGATTGGCCCTACAGGGGGCTACCGCGCCATGGTCAAAGTTTCACAACAACAGTACGAGTGTAGCCACACTTGGGAATTACATCAAGATGTGCCTGATGCCTACGAAAAGTGCTCTTGCTGCCAGGCACCCTCCCAAAAGTGCTACTGTATGCACTGCCCAAGCTGTAAGCTGACAGTATGTGGCAGATGCAACTTGCACTACTTTAGCAAGAGAGTTCTAGTGGCCCAGACATCCCTTCCAAGGTATGAATCCAATAATTTACTACTTGAACAGCAAAATTACATTTCTGCTTGTGAAAGGGAAAAGCGGCAGCTGCAACAACAGCTAACTCTCGCCCATGAAGAGAGGGAGGCCCTTCAACAATGCCTTCTTCTTGTCCAAGAGGAAAGCCATCACTGGCAATGTGAGTCTGAAAACTGGAGACTGAAGCATAAGGAGCTCGAAGATGCCACCTTGGAACTTGACCTCATGGTGCTCGAGCAAAGTGATCTGCAAAAGGAAATACAAAAGCTCCAACAGGAGAAAGGATCAATCATACTAAAACAGCAAGAGGATGAGCCAGCGGATACTGACGACCTCAACGTCCTTCTCGTCGACACTACTCAGCGGCTCCTCTCAGCTGAAATGAGGGTGACAACACCAACCCGGCGGATGAAGAATATGCTCTACAACCTTAAGGTGAAGTTCGATATTCCCCATATTATGCCATTTGAGGTCAATGCAATCCTCGACACAAGGGTTACAACCTGCTGCATTGACCAAGGAGCGGCTCCTGTCAATGCCCTGGAGGACAACCCTTTCCTCGTGCATTTCAGTGGCATCAACTCCCGCACTTCGGCCAATAAAAAGCTTAAATTCGGCCGCATGATGATTGGGGAAAATGGCTTTCGGATCCCTTACACATATGCCTTCCCGATGAAGTTGGGGGAGGATATCCAGATGATCCTTGGCTGCAACTTCATCCGCGCCATGCAAGGTGGCGTCCGCATCGAAGGAAATACGGTTACGTTCTACAAAAACGTAACCACAATTCATACTCTCCCATCTGTACCGACTGCAGCAGCTATTGAAGAGCTGGACCTAGATGAGGATGAGTACATTCAGATACAAGAGCTAGTGCAGTATGCAACGGCCCAACAGCCATCACGGAGCTTCACCAGCAGCGTTGGCTCCCTGCTTGAAGAACTCAAACGCCAGGGATACATTGGTGAGGACCCACTGAAATATTGGTCCAAGAACCAGGTGCTCTGCCACCTGGATATCAAAAACCCGGATTTCACTATCGAAGACCGGCCGTTAAGGCATATTACACCACAAGCCAAGGCTACGTATGCAAAGCATGTGAAAGCACTACTAAATCTTGGCCTTATTCGCCCCAGCAGAAGCCGGCATCGCACCACTGCAATCATTGTGAATTCCGATACAACAGTTGATTCCCGAACGGGCCAGGAGATCAAAGGCAAGGAGCGGATGGTCTTCAACTATCGGCGCCTGAATGATCTCACCAACAAGGATCAATACAGCCTGCCTGGGATCAACACCATCTTACGAAAGGTAAGCAGAAGCCACATATACTCAAAATTTGATCTGAAATCAGGTTTTCATCAAGTGGCGATGCATCCTGCCTCCGTGGAATGGACGGCATTCCGGGTGCCAGAAGGCCTCTATGAATGGCTCGTAATGCCATTTGGCCTGAAAAATGCACCGGCCGTATTCCAGCTGAAGATGGACAGTTGCTTCAAGGGGACTGAAGACTTTATTGCAGTATACATTGATGACATACTGGTCTTCTCCTCCTCTGAAGCAGAGCATGAACAACATCTACGGGTCATGCTCCATATTTGCCAAACCGATGGGCTAATCCTGAGCCCAACAAAAATGAAGCTAGCAGTCTCAGAAGTAGAATTCTTGGGGGCAGTACTCGGCAATCAGCGAATCAAGCTGCAGCCCCACATCATCAAGAATATTGCAAACTTGCAGGAACAGGAACTGACCACCACAAAAGGCCTCTGAGCCTGGCTCGGAATCTTGAATTACGCTCGAAGCTATATCCCTAATCTGGGAACTCTAGTCGGGCCACTCTATGCAAAGACAAGTCCTACGGGAGAAAGGTGCTGGAACTCCCAAGATTGGGACTTAGTCGCAAAAATCAAGGCCTTGGTGCAAAAACTGTCGGATCTCGAACTACCACCAGAAGCCAGCTATATGATCCTCTAGACCGAC
This sequence comes from Trichopus zeylanicus subsp. travancoricus, assembly GCA_005019695.1. NCBI lineage: Eukaryota > Viridiplantae > Streptophyta > Magnoliopsida > Dioscoreales > Dioscoreaceae > Trichopus > Trichopus zeylanicus. Next base: position 8,774 of record RXID01001493.1, on the reverse strand, counting down.
GGCTGCATGACGGGATGGGGCGGAATCTATAAATGGAAGCCCAAGAAATATGACCCCAAGTCCATGGAGAAGGTATGTGCCTATGCAAGTGGCAGGTTCCAGCAAATCAAATCAACCACTGATGCGGAACTCTATTAGATCATGAATACGCTGGAAGCACTGAAGATTTACTACCTGGATAAGGCTGACTTGACAATTCAAACCGACTGTCAAGCGATCATAAGCTTCTTCAACAAGTCGGCCAACAATAAGCCTTCCCGCGTACGCTGGCTCGCCTTCACCGACTACATTACTGGCACGGGACTCGCCATCCAATTTGAACACATCAGCGGAGAGGATAACCAGCTGGCGGATACTCTCTCCCGCTTAATTACTTCACTTGTTATTTCAGGATGGCCTGCACCCGAAACTCTGGAAGGACTCAGCCTCGTAGCAACCCGGTTACAGAAGGCACACCAGACACCCTCTCAGAAGGCAAAGGAGGAACACTTGGCGGAAGCCCAAGCCTTGTGCTACAATATGAATCACAACTGCAGCTCCTACAGAGCCTTCCAATGTCCCTCGATACCTACGACCCCATCAGGCGGCGGCTTCAACAGCTGGAACGACAAAGTGCCCAGGAAGCACTTACGGCTGTTCGACAGTTCCGGGACCTCCATGCCCTGAAGCTATCCGAAGCCACAAAGAGCGCAGGACGCAAGACCACGGGCAACTTCTGGGCTTAGTGGCATCCTGTTGTAACCCAGATTGATGTCCAGCTTGAAACAGCAGTCAAACTCACAACTGACGCAGCCCAACGACTGCCTGACTTCATGTTCTGAGCACAGCAGAAAGCCTGCGCAAGAAGAAAGCGGTAGCATTCGGCCCAACAATCCAGCCCAAAGGGTCCAAAGTTGCTTGGACCAGACAGTCCAAAGAATAACCAGCCCGGCCCAGTCCAAAGGAAATCGTATCCTGATGGTGTAAAGTAAAGTTACTTCTATAAAGTAGCTTTTAGAAAAGCCACTTTATAAAAGAGACTTTTGTAAAGTAACTTTAGACTTTTGTAAAGTAGCTTTAGGAAAGCTGCTTTTGAAAGGCAGCTTTAGCTTTTATAAAGTAGCTTTAGGAAAGCTACTTTTGTAAAGGCAGATGCGATCTTATCGCATCTGCTGGGTGTAAGGCTTCCCTATAAAACGGGAAGCATATCATAGAACTGAATATAGAAGAATCACCGAAGAATTCTCTCTTCTGGGTTTTGAGTTCATCCTTTCTTCTAACTTCACACTTCCGCAACTCATTCACAATCTGGTATCAGAGCTTAGTTGCTCTCATTCACAATCGTATCAGAGCTTAGTTGCTCTTTCACAATCTGGTATCAGAGCTTAGTTGCTCTCATTCACAATCTGGTATCAGAGCTTAATTGCTCTCTTTCTCATTCTCTAGCAGATTGTGAAAGAGAGCAATTAAGCTCTGATACCAGATTGTGAAACTAGGCTCAGATTGTGAAAGAGAGCAATTAAGCTCTGATACCAGATTGTGAAACTAGGCTCTGATATTGTGGAAAGAGCAACTAAGCTCTGATAGGTGGTGGAAGAGTTGCGGAAGTGTGAAGTTAGAAGAAAGGATGAACTCAAAACCCAGAAGAGAGAATTCTTCGGTGATTCTTCTATATTCAGTTCTATGATATGCTTCCCATTTTATAGGGAAGCCTTACACCTAGCAGATGCGATAAGATCGCATCTGCCTTTACAAAAGTAGCTTTCCTAAAGCTACTTTATAAAAGCTAAAGCTGCTTTTCAAAAGCAGCTTTCCTAAAGCTACTTTACAAAAGTCTAAAGTTACTTTACAAAAGTCTCTTTTATAAAGTGGCTTTTCTAAAAGCTACTTTATAAAAGTAACTTTACTTTACACCATCAGGATACGATTTCCTTTGGACTGGGCCGGGCGGTTATTCTTTGGACTGTCTGGTCCAAGCAACTTTGGACCCTTTGGGCTGGATTGTTGGGCCGAATGCTACCGCTTTCTTCTTGCGCAGGCTTTCTGCTGTGCTCAGAACATGAAGGCAGGCAGTCGTTGGGCTGCGTCAGTTGTGAGTTTGACTGCTGTTTCAAGCTGGACATCAATCTGGGTTACAACAGGATGCCACTGGGCCCAGAAGTTGCCCGTGGTCTTGCGTCCTGCGCGCTTTGTGGCTTCGGATAGCTTCAGGGCGTGGAGGTCCCGGAATTGTCGAACAGCCGTAAGTGCTTCCTGGGCACTTTGTCGTTCCAGCTGTTGGAGCCGCCGCCTGATGGCGTCGTAGGTATCGAGGGACATGGGAAGGCTCTGTAGGAGCTGTAGCTGTGATTCATATTGTAGCACAAGGCTTGGGCTTCCGCCTAGTGCTCCTCCTTTGCCTTCTGAGAGGGTGTCTGGTGTGCCTCCTGTAACCGGGTTGCTACGAGGCTGAGTCCTTCCAGAGTTTCGGGTGCAGGCCATCCTGAAATAACAAGTGAAGTAATTAAGCGGGAGAGAGTATCCGCCAGCTGGTTATCCTCTACGCTGATGTGTTCAAATTGGATGGCGAGTCCCGTGCCAGTAATGTAGTCGGTGAAGGCGAGCCAGCGTACGCGGGAAGGCTTGTTGTTAGCTGACTTGTTGAAGAAGCTTATGATTGCTTGACAGTCTGTTCGAATAGTCAAGTCAGCCTTATCCAGGTAGTAAATCTTTATTGCTTCCAGCGTATTCATGACGGCATAGAGTTCCGCATCAATGGTGGATTTGATTGGATGGAACCTGCCGCTAGCGTAGGCACATACCTTCTCCATGGACTTGGTGTCATACTTTTGGGGCTTCCATTTACAAATTCCGCCCCATCCCGTCATACAGCCGTCGGTCTCAAGGATCATATAGCTGGCTTCTGGAGGTAATTCGAGATCCGGCAGCTTTTGCACCAAGGCCTTGATTTTTGCGACTAAGTCCCAATCTTGGGAGTTCCAGCGCCTTTCTCCCGTAGGACTTATCTTTGCATAGAGTGGCCCGAGTAGAGTCCCTAGATTAGGGATATAGCTTCGGGTGTAATTCAAGATCCCGAGCCAGGCTCGGAGGCCTTTCATGGTGGTCAGTTCCTGTTCCTGGAAGTTTGCAATCTTCTTGATAATGTGGGGCTGCAGCTTGATTCGCTGATTGCCGAGTACTGCCCCCAAGAATTCTACTTCCGAGACTGCTATCTTTATCTTTGTTGGGCTCAGGATTAGCCCATTGGTTTGGCAGATCTGGAGCATGACCCTCAGATGTCGTTCATGCTCCGCTTCAGAGGAGGAGAAGACCAGAATGTCATCAATGTATACTGCAATAAAGTCTTCTGTCCCCTTGAAGCAACTGTCCATCTTCCGTGGGAATACGGCGGGTGCATTTTTCAGGCCAAATGGCATTACGAGCCATTCATAGAGGCCTTCTGGTACCCAGAATGCCGTCCATTCCACGGAGGCAGGATGCATAGCCACTTGATGAAAACCTGATTTCAGATCAAATTTTGAGTAAATGTGGCGTCTGCTTACCTTCCGTAAGATGGTGTTGATCCCAGGCAGGCTGTACTGATCCTTGTTGGTGAGATCATTTAGGCGCCGATAGTTGAAGACCATCCGCTCCTTGCCTTTGATCTCCTGGGCCGTTCGGGAATCAACTGTTGTACCGGAATTCACAATGATTGCAGTGGTGCGATGCCGGCTTCTGCTGGGGCGAATAAGGCCAAGATTTAGTAGTGCTTTCACATGCTTTGCATACGTAGCCTTGGCTTGTGGTGTAATATGCCTTAAGGGCCGGTCTTCGATAGTGAAATCCGGGTTTTTGATATCCAGGTGGCAGAGCACCTGGTTCTTGGACCAATATTTTAGTGGGTCCTCACCAATGTATCCCTGGCGTTTGAGTTCTTCAAGCAGGGAGCCAACGCTGCTGGTGAAGCTCCGTGATGGCTGTTGGTCCGTTGCATACAGCACTAGCTCTTGTATCTGAATGTACTCATCCTCATCTAGGTCCAGCTCTTCAATAGCTGCTGCAGTCGGTACAGATGGGAGAGTATGAATTGTGGTTACGTTTTTATAGAACGTAACCGTATTTCCTTCGATGCGGACGCCGCCTTGCATGGCGCGGATGAAGTTGCAGCCAAGGATCATCTGGATATCCTCCCCCAACTTCATCGGGAAGGCATATGTGTAAGGGATACGAAAGCCGTTTTCCCCAATCATCATGCGGCCGAATTTAAGCTTTTTATTGGCCGAAGTGCGGGAGTTGATGCCACTGAAATGCACGAGGAAGGGGTTGTCCTCCAGGGCATTGGCAGGAGCCGTTCCTTGGTCAATGCAGCAAGTTGTAGCCCCTGTGTCGAGGATTGCATTGACTTCAAATGGCACAATACGGGGAATATCGAACTTCACCTTAATGTTGTAGAGCATATTCTTCGTCCGCCGGGGTGGTGTTGTCACCCTCATTTCAGCTGAGAGGAGCCGCTGAGTAGTGTCGACGAGAAGTACGTTAAGGTCGTCGGTATCCGCTGGCTCATCCTCCTGCTGCTTTAGTGCTCCTTTTTCCCATTGGAGCTTTTGTATTTCCTTTTGCAAATCACTTCGCTCGAGCACCATGCGGTCAAGCTCCATGGTGGTATTTTCGAGCTCTTTGTGCTTCAGCCTCCAGTTTTCAGACTCACGTTGCCAGTGATGGCTTTCCTCTTGGGCAAGAAGAAGGCGTTGTTGAAGGGCCTCCTTCTCTTCACGGGCGAGAGTGAGCTGTTGTTGCAGCTGCCGCTTTTCCCTTTCACAAGTAGAAATGTAATTTTGTTGTTCAAGTAGTAAGTCATTGGGCTCATACCTTGGAAGGGATGTCTGGGCCACTGGAACTCTTTTGCTGAAGTAGTACCAGCTGCATCTGCCACATACTATCAGCTTACAGCTTGGGCAGTGCATACGGTAGCACTTTTGGGAGGGCGCCTGGCAGCAAGAGCATCTTTCGTAAGCGTCAGGCACATCTTGATGTAATTCCCAAGTGTGGCTACACTCGTACTGTTGTTGTGAAACTTTGACCATGGCGCGGTAGCCTCCTGTCGGGCCAATCCACCAGGTCCTGTCTTCTTCCCGAAACATGAAAATCTTTTCTTCCTGCAAGACTGCCGTGTCCTCCTCCCCTTCAGAAATGCTATAGATGGCATCGCTAGGGTCATCGCCTTCTTGAACGGACACAATTTCGCAATCGGCAGGAAGGTCAAGCTGCTCGAACATGGCGACGCGCTTGACATTCTGTCGCTCATTGGGGCATTCTCGGGCAAAATGCCCCTCTTCTCCGCAGAGAAAGCATCTACACCTCCTGTTGCGGATGAGGTGCTTCTTCTTCTCGATGCGGGCATGCGAAGGATGTGGCTTCCCTTTGTAGGTTGTCGACCGCCGAACGCCAACCTTTCGTTGGGGTCGCTGATAATACCCCGGGATTGGAATGTCGTGACAGAACGACAAATCCTTGAGGGCCCGGGTAAAGGCTGCCTCCTTGCATGCTTCTTCCAGGTACTTGTAAGTAAATAGGACTCGAGGATAAACTCCGATGGTGTTACCTGGGTGTTTGGCTTCAAATGCTGCTTTGATTTTCTTGCCAATAGAGCCAGGCATCTTTGACCAGAGTTTCTCTGAGAGCTCCGGGCCAGTGAATAACCGGCCAGTCCGAGATGCTACCTGCATATAGTCATTAAGGAAAGGAACGATATCCCGTAAATTCTGGCAGGATAACCGTTCCAGATCCCTGTAGGCTTCTTCTTGCATTGTTGTTGAGCCTTGGTAGGGATCTTCCAGGGCGAATATGGTCCGAATCTGTGAGAGGATGTTCTGCGTACCGTCAGCACCATCTGCATGATCCAACAGGTGCTGGTATTCCATGGGGTAGGCCATCCTCCACTGGATCCAGGCGAGCTTTTCAGACTCCCCAAGCAAGTTCTCAATAAATTCAGTCTTTGTCCGGGAATCTGTGAAACCCTGTAGAGCCACCGAATTTTTGGTGATGGACTCCCAACGCATGAAGACGTCGCTGAATTGCCCAATCTGGGGGGGCATAACAAAGATAGCCCCTGATTGCTGCTGGGCAGAAGGGAGGTTCCACCATTCTGAGGTATTCCTGGCTTTGAACCTCAGATTCTTGGGTTGGTAGTCGCCGAAGATTGGTCCTTGGCTTGGACCAGGCTCAGTAGGTCTCGCCGCTGGGGGGTAGTTAACAGGGCCCATGGTTGATTCCACTGGGGGCCTGTATTCGGAGACTATGGAAGAGGAGCAAAGCCGCTCCGTTGGCTTTGCTTGCTGTGGTGGTGCCGGTGGTGCCCGCTGGGGATACTCCATACCCCAGTCTTCTTCTTCTAAAGTGGCAACGAGTTCTGTGTCTCCATCTGTATTTCCCAAACAAGTATAATATTGCAAATACTCACAATACTCATCTGGGTCATGTTCAGCATCAGAGTTGCCTTCTTGGTTGGTCAGACGCCACGTGGCTAGAAGGTGGGTGTTGTCACCAGTCCCTTCCTGCAGAGGTTCCATGGACCGGAGTACAGAGGCCCCTGGGCGTGTATCTCCTGCATGGGTTCCGCAAGTTGGACGCTGGCTCTCCCGTCCTTTGGGTTGCCACGTAAGATGCCCGTTCGCTGGCTGTTGTTGGGCAAAGCGGCGTCGCCACTTCTTAGCTGGCATCACCTTTCGAGGAGCCGGATGCTGAGGCTGCTTGCATCCTGTTATGGCAGGCTGCTGTCCTGGTAGGTCATCTTCCAGATCGTCCCATCCTGTTGGTGTGGTTGGAAAGGGCGTGAAGAAGGACGGAGGAGCAGAATACTTGACATAATAGTCATATTTTCCGCTTGGTTCGCCCAAGGTGTCCCAAACTTCCTCCGTCGTCTCATCTGGAGCCTCTTCTTGAGTGAGGATGGCAACAATCTCATCCTCAGTGGTGTCAGGAATAGAGGCATGATGGTTGAAGCTGAGTGAGATCCTTCCATCTAGGAGTGTCGTACTGGACACTTCGGTGGGTGTCAGGATAGGCAGGATTTGAGGGGGCTTCAGGAGCCAGTTTATCCCACACAGCTGTGCCGTCGAGTACCGTCGTCGCAGATTTCGCCTATACCCCCGAATTTGGTCTTCGACCAGGGGCTGGGGCGCTTTTTCCAACACGACTACTGCTGCCATTTAGCTTTGCTTGTTCCTCCTGCAAAATCAGCAAGGGGTCTTTAAAAATAAGGAGTCTCCCGCGTGGTTCGGGAGGCCTGGTTTTAGGATGGAGGGACAGATTCTCTAGCTTTGTGAGTAGAGTTTCGGGGAGAATTGGACTGTCACTCTTTGTTTTCTGCTTTCTGAGGAGCTGGATATCGGCTTGGATATCCCGTAGGGCTTCAGCAATTTGGACTAAAAGCTGGATTTGGGTATTATTTTGCTTTAGAAGGGCTATATTTTGAGCTGAAACACTCGTATAATCACTGGGTTTGATGAATCCAACTGCTGGGTGTTCTATGGGTTCAACAGCTTGTAGGGCTTCTTGGTATGAGGAGGTTATTTTGGCTGGAAGGAACGTGTTCATTCACCAGGAGGTGTATAACAATTGATGAAGGTCTAGGTACTCTGGGTTCAGGGTGTGAGGTATATATCCTACCTTATCGAACAAGAGACGAGCACTCCGAGAACTTCAGACGCTCCCCCTAGTATCTGTCATGCTCATCCGACTGGCAGCTACTGCCTCTTGCAGATTTACGCGCACTGCGGCCTTTTGCAATTCAGACACCGTGATCGGCGTAAGAAATTCCTGAGTCTCCTTCTCACCGAGGCCACGAATACCTACTTCTCTCCCCATATCGACCTTGCGGTGGACTTATTAGGTCCAGCCTCTGTGCCACCCGAGGGGTCAATCCAGGATTTTTCGGCAATCTTTGGTCTGGTTATCAACGGCCATAAGGTCAGAAACCATCACACACATCCCCGATGAGTACCTAGAAAGGGGTTTCTACTCAGCCATGGAAGGTGTTAAGCCAGGTAAGGAACTAGGCTCTGATACCAGTTTATGAAAGTGTATCCCCACACAGCGTGCCGTCGAGTACCGTCGTGCTGATTCGCCCTATACCCCCGAATTTGGTTCTCGACCAGGGCGCTGGGGCCACTTTTTCCAACACGACTACTGCTGCCATTTTAGCTTGCTTGTTCCTTCCTGCAAAATCAGCAAGGGTCTTTTAAAAATAAGGACAGTCCCCGCGTGGTTCGGGAGGCCTGGTTTTAGGATGGAGGGACAGATTCTCTAGCTTTGTGAGTAGAGTTTCGGGGAGAATTGGACTGTCACTCTTTGTTTTCTGCTTTCTGAGGAGCTGGATATCGGCTTGGATATCTCGTAGGGCTTCGGCAATTTGAACTAGAATCTAGATTTGGGTATTATTTTGCTTTAGAAGGGCTATAATTTTGAGCTGAAACCCTCGTATAATCACTGGGTTTGATGAATCCAACTGCTGGGTGTTCTATGGGTTCAACAGCGTGTAAGGCTTCTTGGTATGAGGAGGTTATTTTGGCTGGAAGGAACGTGTTCATTCACCGGGAGGTGTATAACAATTGATGAAGGTCTAGGTACTCTGGGTTCAGGGTGTGAGGTATATATCCTACCTTATCGAACAAGAGACGAGCACTCCGAGAACTTCAGACGCTCCCCCTAGTATCTGTCATGCTCATCCGACTGGCAGCTACTGCCTCTTGCAGATTTACGCGCACTGCGGCCTTTTGCAATTCAGACACCGTGATCGGCGTAAGAAATTCCTGAGT
>RXID01001492.1:0-81543 GCA_005019695.1 Trichopus zeylanicus subsp. travancoricus | reverse complement strand
TACACCTACTACTACTCCTAGTACTATTACAACATCAACAATTACCACTGCTACTATTACAATAGCTGCTGCTACTATTCCTAATGCAACTACTGCTACCACTACTCCTACTACAACTCCTCATCCTAGTTGTACTAGTACTGTTGTTGCTGCTGTGGCTACTACTACTACTACTATTCCTACTCCTCCTCCTACTACTACTACTTCTACTACTGCTACTCTACAACTATGACTTGTAGTACTACTACTACCGCTACTGCTATAACTATTGCGGCTACTACTGTTGTTATTATTGCTGCTACTTCTACTGCTGCCACTACTACTACTACTTCTATTGTTGTTGTTGCTGCTACTACTACTACAACTACGACTACTACCTCTACTACAACTACTACTACTAGGACAACTATTACTATTACTACTACTTCAATAACTACTACCACTACTACCACTACTACTACTGCTATTACTACAACTAGTACTACTACTATAACTACTACTACTATTACTAGGACTACTACTACGGCTTCTACTACTTTTACTAAAACTACTATTACTACTTCTGCTACTGCTACTACTACTACCACTATACTACTACTACTACAGTACTACTAATACTACTACTATTTCTACAAAAACTTCTGTTGTTGTTGTTGCTACTACTACTACTACTACTATTAATACGACTTTGGCTACTACATCTACTGCTACTACTAGTACTGATACTACTCGTGGTTGTACAAACACTACTACACCTAGTGCTGCAACAACTACTATTACTTCTACTAGTACTCCTACTACTTCTACTACTATTGCTACTGCTACTAGTACTATATCTACAACTACTACTCCAACTCCTACCACTACTACTACTACTATGCCTACTACTACCACTATAATTGCAACTACTACTATTACTACAACAACTACTAATACTACTCCTACTACTATTACTACAAATACTACTACTGTGACTTCTTCCATTACTACTACTACTACTACTACTAATACTACTACTACTACTACTACTAATAGTGCTTCTATTCCTACTGCTACTACTGCTCCTGCTACTATTATAACAACTACAATAACTTCTACTACTTCAACATAAAATACCTCTACTAATACTACTAATTCTATTACTGCTAGAAGAAGTACTAACAGTAGTTTTACTTCTACCCAAACTACTACCACTACAGCTACTGCTACTACTACTACTGCTTCCATTACTACTCCTACTACTCCTACTCGTACACTTACTCCTATTACTACTACTACAACAACTACCACTACTATCACTACAACTACTACCACTGCTGCTGCTGCTGTTGCAGTTACTAATACTACTCATACGACTACTACTACTACTACTACTACTACCACTTCTACAACTGCTCCTGCTACTGCTGCTACTACTACTACCACTGCTACCACTACTACTGCTACAACTACTTCTACTATTGCTACTACTACTCTTACCACAACTACTACTACTGCCACCACAACTACTGCCACCACTGCTACCCGTACTACTAGTACTACTACTATTACTATGACTATTGCTCCTACTACTACTCCTACTACTACTATTACTACTACTCCTACTACTACTCCCCCTCCTCCTACTTCTACTATTACTACTACTAGTACTACTGCCATAACAACAACAACAACTACTACAACTACTACTACTGCAACTACTGCTACTCCTACTACTAATACAAATGTTGTTGCTATAACAACAACTACTACTACTCGTATTAGTACTACTACTTCTACTATTACTACTACTACTGCCAGTACTACTACTAGTACGAATGCTATTACTACTACTATTACAACTTCTACTACTACTACCACAACTTGTACTACTACTAGTAAGAATACTACTCCTAGTACTATTACTGCTGCTGCTACTACTACTAACATGACTAGTAGTACAACTACTACTCCTCCTATTTGACTTACTATTACTACCAGTACTACTATTGCTACTAGTTCTATTGCTACTACTACTACTGATCCTATTACTACTACTACTACTACTTGTACTGCTACTACAACTACCACTACTACTACTGCTACTACTACTACCACCACTACTACTACTACTACTACTACAACTACTATTTCTACTGCACCTACTATTACTATTACTACTCCTGCTACTACTACTACTACTGCTACTACTGCTACAATTACTAAAGCTACAACTACTGCTGCGGCTGCTACTCCTACAACTACTACTACTTCTACAACCATTACCACTACCACTACTGCTACATGTACTACAAGTACTACAACTACTACAGCAACTTCGGCTACTACCACAGTTGCTACTATTACTACTGCTACTGCTACTACGACAACAACAACAACAACTACTACTACTACAGCTTCTACCAATGCTACTCCTACTCCTGCTACTAATTCAACTGCTACTACGATGATAACTACTACTACTGCTGCTGTTGCTACTACTACTACTTCTACTACTACTTGAACAACTACTGCTACTGTTCCTACTGCTCCTAGTGCCACCACTACCACAACTGCTACTACTACTACTTTTGCTACTACCGCTACAATTACAACTAGTTCTACTACTGCTACTGTTGTTGTTGCTCTTACAACTACTACTACTACTACTTCTACCACTACTACTATCGCAGCTACTGCAGCTACTACTACTATAATTACTAGTACTACTATTGCTACTACTAGTACTACTTCAGCCGCTGCTATTAGTACTACTCCTGTTACTACTTCTCCTACTTCTACTACTTATACCACTATTACTGCTACAACAACAACTACTACTACTATTATTACTACAACTACTTCTGCTACAACTACTTCTACTTCGACTACTATTACCACAACTGCTTGTAGAACTACTACTACCACCACTACAACTTCAACTTCTACAACTGCCGCTACTGCTATGTGTACTGCTACTACGACTGCAACTACAAGTACTACGAATACAACTACTGCAAGTACTGCTACTACTACTGCTACTACAACTGCTACTTGTACTACTACCACTACTTGTACTACACTACTTGAACTACTACTGCCGCTATTGTTATTGCTACGACTACTACAACTACTCCTACTATAGCTACTACGATTGTTGTTGTTGCTACTACTTTGCAGCTATTAGTACTGCTGCTGCAGTTGTGATCACTACAATAACTACTACTACAACTTCTACAACTACTATTGCTGCTACTGCTACAACTTCTACTACTACCTCTTCTACTACAAGTTCTGCTACTACTACTACTATTACTCCTACTACTACTACTATTGCTGCTATTGCTACTACTACTACTGCTACTACTTCTACAACTATTGTTGTTGCTACTGCTAGTGCTACTACTTTTGCTACTACTACTATTACTAGTACTACAACTAATACTACTACCAATTCTACAACTATAGCTAAAACTACTATGCTACTGCTACAACAACTACTGCTGCTGCTGCTACTACTACTACTACTAACACTACTAATACAACAACAACTACTACTGCTACTACAACTATGACTACTACTGCTGCTGCTACCACTACTCCTACCACTACTACTACTTCTACCACTACTAATACTACTATTACTACTGCTATTGCTATGGTTGCTATAATAGCTACTATGACTACTGCTATTACTAAAACTGCTGCTACTACTTCTACTGCTGCTGCTACTATAACTACTACTACTGCCACTATTGCTGCTACTGCTACAGCTAGTACTACAACTAGTGCTACTGCCACTATCGCTACTAGTGCTATTGCCACTATTGCTACTCCCGCTATTACTACTATAAGTACTTCCACTAGTATTGCTACCACAAATACTACAACTACTATAACAACTACTCCAACTACTATTGTTGCTACTGCTACCACCATTGTTGCTACAACTACTACAAATATTGTCGCTATTGTCGCTACTGCTACCACTACTCCTACTACTTCTCCAACTACTACCCCTATCGCTGCTACTACTCCTGCTATTGCTGCTACTATTGGAATAACTACTACTACCAGTACTACTACTGTTGCTGTTGCTGTTGGTAACACTACTACTACTATTACTACTACGATAACAACCAATACTACTGCTGTTACTACTACTATTACTATTGCAGCTGCTACTACAATATCACTAATACTAATACTACTACTACTACTGGTGCTACTACTCCCGTTGCCGTTGTTGTTGCTACTACTACTACTAGTCCTACTACTACTTAACCTACTACTACTACTACTACTACTACTACTACTACTGTTACAACTACTACTACCACTACTACCGCTATATCTTATACTACTCCATTACTGGTATTACTGGTACTACTTTTGCTACTTCTACTACTGCAACTACTACCTCTACGACTTCTACTGCTGCTGCTGCTACTACCACCATTACTACTACTACTACTATCGTTGTTGCTGCTACTTCTACTACTACTACCACTATGACTACTACAATTGCTACTACTATTACTTCTACTACTCCTACAACTACTACTGCTACTGCAACTGCTACAACTTCTACAACTATTACTACTGCTGCTAATACTGCTGCTAATACTACTAATACAACAACTACTGCTGCTATTACTGCTTCTAATTTTACTAATACAACAACTACTACTGCTACTTCTACTGCTACAACTACTACTGCTACCATTACAATTATAGCTACTACTGCTACTACTACTATTACTACTACTACTGCTACTCTTACTGTTACTACTACCACCACTACTACTACTACAACTACTATTGTTGCTGCTCCTATGACTACTACTACTACTTCTTCTCTTACTACTACAAATACTGCTTCTACTACTATGACTATTGCTACTGTTACTGCTTCTAATTCTACTAGTACCACTACTACTACTACTTCTGCTACAGCTACTAATTTTGCCGCTACTATTGCTCCTACTGATGCTGTTACTACAACAACTACTACTACCGTTGCTACTTTTACTTCTACGACTACTACTCTTATTACCAATGCTGCTACTGCTACTAACACTAATACTATAGGTACTACTACTACTCCTGCTATAACTACTGCCATTGTTCCTACTACTGCTACAACTATTTCTACTACTACTACTACTACTTGTACTACTACTACTACTGGCACTACTGCTACTACTTATTCTATTACTACCACCATTTCTACTACTACTACTACTACTTGCACTATAACTACCACCACTACTACTACTGCTGCTACGACTACTACCACTTGTACTACTTCTGCTACAACTACTGCTACCATGACTACTGCAACAGCTACTACTTTTACTACAACTATTGCTACTACTACTACTACTGCTGCTATTGCTACTACTACTGTTACTACTGTTACTACTGCCACTTCTACTGCTACTACTGCTCCTACTGCTTCTCCTTCTACTACTACCACTACTACTACTACAACTCCTGTTGCTGCAGCTGCTTAGTACTACTACTACTCATACTAATGCTACTAGTTCTACTACTACTTCTACTACTAAAGATTCTGCTACTACTACTACTACTGCTAGTACTACTCCTCATACTATTACTACTACTACAACTACTGCTTCCACTACTACTACTTCCACTATAGCTGCTACAATTATTACTGTTACTACTGCTGCTGCTACTACGGCTACTACCGCTATTAGTTCTACTACTACTGCTACTACACTACCGCTACTACAACTATTGCAGCAACTACTACAATAACTACTACAGTTGTTGCCACTACTGCTACTACTGCTACTCCTGATACTACTGCTACCACTACCACTACAACTGTAGCCGCTACTACTAATACCACTACTACTGCAATGACTACTACTTCTCTTGCTACTATTACAACTGTTGCTACTACTACTGCTACTCCAACTAATACAATAACTGCTGCTATTACTACTGCTGTGACTAGTATTACTGCTATGACTACTGCAAGCACTACTACTATTACCTCTACTACTATTACTACTACTGCAAATACTGCAACCACTACTTTGACTGCCACAACTCCTACTACTGCTACTACAATTACTACTACTAGTACAACTGCTACTACTACTGCTAGTACAATTACTATTACTACAACAACTACTACTACTTCCTCTACTACTTTTACAACTGCTACAACTACTATCGCTACTCCAACTAATACTTTTGCCGCAGCTACCACTACTGCTGCTACAAGTATTACTACTATTGCTACTACTATTGGTACAACAATGACAACTACTTCTACTACTATTACTACTTGTACTACTACTAGTAGTGCCACTGCAATTTATACTAGCTCTACTACTATTACTACTATTACTGCAACTGCTTGTACAACTTCTACAACTCCTACTTCTACTGCTACTACGGCTGCTACTGCTGCAACTGCTGTTCTTGCTAGTACAATTATTACTACAACTATTACTATATCAACTACTGCTACTACTATTATTGTTGCTACAACAAATATACTACTGCTACAACTATGACACTTACTCTTGCCACTACTGCTACTACTACTAGAGCTACTACTACGACTACAACAACAACAACTACTACTACAACTACTGCTACTATTAGTGCTACTAATACAAGAACAAATACAACAGCTACTACTACTACTACTACCACCACCCCTACAACAACAATAACTACTACAACTACAACTTCACCTACAACTACTAATTCTACTACTTCTACTACTACAAATGCTATAACTGCCACAAATACTACTACTGCCACTACAACTGCTGCTACTACTACTACTAGTACTATAGCTACAACTACTATGGCCATTACTACTACTTCTACTACTACAATTACTACTGCTACTATTACTCCAACTACAATTTCTGTTACTCCAACTAATACTACTATTACTACTTCTGCTACTACTACTACAAATACTATTACCACTACTTTGATTTCTACTACTGCTACTACCGCTACTACAATTACTATTGCTATGACAACTACCATTACCACTACACCAACTTCCTCAACTACTTTTACTACTACTACAACTATTGCTACTACTGCAACTCTAACTCCAACTAAAGCTGTTGCTGCAACTACTACTACTATTGCCACGAGTATTACTACTACTACTTCAACTACTACAATATAACTACTGCTACTATTACTTCTTCTACTACTACTAGTACTACTACTACTTACACTTCTTCTACTATTATAACTACTACTACTACAAATACTACTACTACTTCTACTACTACTACTACTATTGCTACTACGAATGCTACTACTACTACTGCTACCCCAACTACGACTGTGGCAACTATTACTACTGCTGTAACAATTACTACGACAACAAGTTCTACATCTACTATTATTGCTACTACCGCTATTGATGCTCCAACAAACACTACTACTTCTATAACTACTACAATTACTATTGCTACAACTTCTACTACTGATACTGCTACTACTACTACGACTATGACTACTACTACTACTACTACTACAACAACTGCTGCTTCTACTACTACTATTGCTACTCCTACTACTACTGCAAGTACCACTACTGCTGCTGCTACAACTACTGCTCATAATACTGCTACTTCTACTACTTTTCCTACTACTTTTACTACTACTACTATAATCGCAACTACGAACTTTACTTCTCCAACTAATACTAGTGCTGCTTTGGTTACTACTCCTACTAGTTTTGCTAGTACTACTACTACTACTACTATTGCTGCTGCTACTATGGCTGCTACTGAAACTACTACTACCACTGCTTCGACTGCTACTACTGCTTCTACTGCTACAACAAGCACTACTACTACTACAACTAGTTCTACTACTACTACTATTGGTACAACAAAAACTACTACTACTATAACTACTACTACGACTATTGCTCCAACTATGACTACTGTTCCTGCTACTACCATGACTACTACTACTACGGCTACTATTACCACTAATAATACAACTAGTACTACTTCTATAACAACAAAAACTACTACTAATGCCACAACTATTGCTAATACCTCTCCTATAATCAGGATAACTGCTACTACAACTACTACTTCTCTTACAACAACAACAACTACCACTACAACCACTGCTACAACTAATGCTAATGTTACAACAACTACTACTACTACTATTGCTTGTACTGCTACTACTGCTATGATTGTCACTAATAATACTACTACTATTATGATTGCTACTACTAATATTGCTACTACTACTTCAATTGTTATTGCAACTACTACTACAAGTACTACTCTTGCTAGTACCAGCAGTTTCGCAACAACTACTGCTGCTACTACTACTACAACAACAACTACTACTTCTACTACTGTTACTACTACTACTACTATAACTACTGCTACTACTACTGCCACTACTGCTACTGCTGCCACTACAATTACTAATACTACTATAAGTACTTCTACTACTCCTTCTACTACTACTACTGTTGCTACAACAAAAACTACCTCTATTACAACTACTACAACTACTGTTACTACTACTGCGACTACTGCTGCTGCAACTAGAATGATTACGACTACTACTGCTACTACTACTACAACAACTATTGCTACTACCTCGCCTACGATAATGATAACTACTAGTAGTACTACTTCTAATACAACTACCACTACTACTGCTGCTGCTACTACTATTACAGCTGCTACTACTACTCTTGCTACTAGTACTATACTACAACTTCTGCTACCACTACAGTTACTTCTACTACTACTACTACTACTATCATGGCTACTAGTACTACCACTACTACTATTACTTCTATTATTACGACTATTGCTACTCCTACAATTACTTCTATTACTACTACTACTACCACAACTCCTACTGCTTCTACTGTTGCTGCTCTTATAACTGCTAGTACTACTACTTCTACTACTACAATTATTACTATGACTATCACTACTATTATCACTACTACTGCTACCCCTACTGCTACTGCTACTACTTCTACTATTACTACTACTATTACTACTACTACTACTATTACTTCTGCTCCTTCTATCACTATTGCTACTACTACTGCTACTACTACTACTACTAATATTGCTACTACTGCTACTTCTCCTCCTACTATTACTATTGCTGCTACTAGTGGTACTACTACTACTACTGCTACCACTGCTGCTACTACTACTACTACTTCTATTACTACTACTAATACGACTGCAATAAATACTGCTACAACTGCTATTGTCGTGACTCTGGCTACTATTGTTACGACAAGGACTACTACTATTGCTGCTGTTTTAGCTACAACTACTACTGCCACAACAACAACTTCTACTACTTTTGCTACAACAACTACTACTATGACTACTGCAACGGCTACTACTTTTACTTCAACTACAACTACTGTGACAACTACTGCTATTGCTACTACTACTACTATTACTACTACTACTGTAGCTATTACTGCTACTATTACTACTACAACTACTTCTACTATTACTATTGCTACTCCTATTACTTTTGCTACTATTACAACTACTGCTTCTACTACTTATCCTACTACTACTATTTCTACTGCTGCTGTTGCTACTTTTACTTTGAGTAGTACTTCTGCAACAACTTATGCTACTACTTCTGCTTCTACTACTACCACTACTAATACTATTGCTAATACTACTACTGCTGCTACTTGTACAGCTACAACTACAGCTTCTACGATTACTACTACCGCTACAGCTACTACAATTATTACAGCAACAGCAACTACTACAACTGCTATTACTAATACTACTACTACTGCTACTACTAGTACTTCCGCTGCTACTACTGCTACTGCCACTACTATTACAAGTAATACTGCAACTACTGCTATTGCCGCATCTACTACCACTACAACTACTACAACTATAGGACTACTACTATACCTGCTACTACTGCTGCTACCACTACTACTACTGATACTCTTACTACTACTATTACCACTGCGGCTACTACTACTACTACTGCAAGTACTTCTACGGCTACTTCTACTACCACTTCTACTACTGTTGTTGCTGCTACTGCTACTGCAACTTCTACTGCTGCTACTATTCCTACTACTTCTTCTACTACTACGTCTCCTTCTACTGCTATTAGTACTTCTGCCACTAATTCTGATACCAATCCAGCTACTTCTAGTACTATTGCTAATACAACTACTACTTTAGCTACTACTATTATTACTGCTACTGCTACTATTACTACTACTGCTACTGCTGCTGCTTTTACTACTACTACAACTACTACAACTACTGCTACTACTACTTCTGCTTCTACTACTACTACTACCACTACAACTGCTAATTCTACTACTACTGCTACAACTGCCACTTCTACTGCTACTACTACCATTATTATTGCAACTACAACTGCTACAACTACAACTACTACTTCACTACTACTACTACTACTAGTGCTACTACTGCTAGTACTACTACTGCCACTACTATTACTACTACTACCGCAACTACAGCTACTACCACTGCAACTACCACTAGTAATACTACTACTGCAACAACTGCTAGTACTGCTACTTCTACTATGATTACTACTTCTGCTACTTCTACTACGATAACTACCACTGTAGCTACTAATACTACCACTGCTACTACTACTACTTCTATAGCTACATCAACTAGAACTTCTACTAATGTTTTTGCCGCTATAGCTACTACTGCTTCGACTACTACTACTACTCCTTCTACTAGTTCTACTTCTAATACTACTAGTGCTTCGGCTACTAATTTTGCTACTAATTCTGCTACTACTCCTACTACTAATGCTACTGCTACTGCTACTACTACTATTAAAGCTACTTCTATTATTACTATTACCACTACTACTTCTAGTTCAGCTACTGCTACTACTTCTACTACAACTACTACAACCACTACTACTACTACGACTATTATTACTACTACTAGTACTAGTAATGCTACTAATGTTACTACCACTACTATTACTACTATTGCTGCTACTACAACTAATTCTATAACAACTAATACTGCTACTGCTACTGGTACAGCTTCTACTATTGCTGCTACTACTATCACTATGACTTGTACTACCACTACTACTGCTATTGCTCTAGCTGTGACTACTCCTGCTACTACAACAACTGGTATTACTACTACTACTACTACCAGTAATCTGACAACTAACACTCATACTACTACCCCTACTCCAACTTCTTCTGCTACTACTACCACTACTACTACCACTACTACTATTACTACTACTTCAATAACTGCTACCACTGCTACTCCAACTGCTGCTGCTACTACTACTGCTATTATTACTACTACTATTACTACTACTACTACTAATGCTACCATTACTAATACTGTTGTAACTGCCGCTACTCCAACTACTACTACTACTCCTACTACTACCATAACTACGACTAATGCTTCTGCTACAGCTGCTTCTACTACAACTAATAATAATAATAATATAACTACTGCTGCTACTACTGCTCCTACTACTTCTACTATTACAACTACTACTACTACTTTTCTCATACTACTACTACTACCACTAATACAACTACCGCAATAACTACTACTACTCGAGCTGGTACTGCTAGTACTACTGCTGCTGTCACTTCTGCTACCACTACAGCTGCTACTACTACAACTGCTACTTCAACTACTACTACTAATACTACTGCTGCTGCTGCTACTACTACTACTACTACTGCTGCTGCTTTTACTACCACAATTGTTGCTGCTATTACTACTACCACCACTACTAGTGCTACAACTAGTACTACTACTACAACAACTACTAGTACTACTGGTGCTGCTACTACTATTGTTACTTCTGCTACTACTATTACTACTACGACTTCTCCAATGACTACTACTGCTACTACTGTTGCTGTTACTACTACTATTGCTATTACTACTATCGCTACTACTGCTACTGCTGCAACTGCTACTACTACTATTTCTACTACCATTACTACTACCACTACTTCTATTACAACTACAGCTACTACTACACCTATTTCTGCCCCTACTACCGCTACTACTACTACTACTGCTACAGCTATTGCTACTACTACTGCTGCTGTTGCTGCTACTCTTGCTTTTATTACTAATACTACTATTGCTACCGCTACTATAGCTACTTCTGCTACTACTATTAGCACTGCTACTATTGCTACTACTACTATTACTACTACTACTAGTACTACTACAACTGCTACAATTGCTACTACTACAACTGCTACTACTACTTCTACTTATGCTGTTACAACAAGTAATACTAATACTTTTGCTACAATAGCTATATTTGCTACCATAACTGCTATGACAACAATTTATATTCCAACTACTACTACTCGTACTACCACAACTAATAGTTATGCGACTAATACTACGACCACTATAGTTAGTTCTGCTACTAATACTACTACTACCACAACTACTACTACTACGGCTGCTACTACTATTGCTACTACGAAAGCAACTTCTGCTACTAGTACCACTACTACTACTAGAATAACACTACTACTGTTGTTGTTACTGCTACTACTATTGCTACTATATCTATTGCTACTACTATTACTACTGTTATTACTACTACTACTGCTACTGCTACTAGTACGGCCACCACGACTACTTCGGCTATTACTACTACTACTATTACTACTACTACAACTACTGCTAGCACGGCTCTTGCTACAACTATTATTACTATAACTATTGCTGCTACGGCAACTACAACTACTCATACGAAAACAACAACAACAACTACTACAATTAGTTCTGCTACTACTAGTATACTATTACTATAATTACTATTACTACTACTACGACAACTACTAATGTAATAACTACTACTACAACAACTATTACTGCTGCTGGTATTGCAGCGGCTACTACCACTACTAAAACTTTTCCTACTCTTAAAACTACTGCTACTACTACTATTGCTACTATTACGGATAATGCTACAAACACTTTTACTGCTGTCATTACTACTGCCACTATGACTACAACTTCTACAACTACTACTACACCTATTTCTCCTAGTACTTCCACTACTACTACTACTACTACAACCACTACTGCTACTACTGCAACTACTACTTCTACTACTACTACTACTACTACTACTACTACTTCTACTTCTACTTCTACTACTACTACTACTACTATACTGCTACTATTGCTACTACTGCAACAATCGCTAGTACAACTACTACTCTTAATACAACTACTTCCACAACTACTAGTTGTTGTGCTACTACTAATAATTCTACTATAGCTTAAATGACTATTACTATGACTACTACTACTAGTTCTACTGCTATTGCCACTACTATTATGATTACTACTACCACTACTACTACTGCAACAACAACTACTACTACACTACTACTACTTCTACTACAACTACTATTGCTACTTCTACTACTACAGTCACTACTAGTGCTATTACTACTGCTACTAACATTGCTACTGCTATTGCTACTACTGCTACTACTACCACTATTGCTATTAATATTACTAATACTACTACTATGGCTACAAATACCACTACTACTACAACTACTACAACTATTACTGCTGCTATTGGTACTGCTGCTACTATTACTACTACTTCTACTATTATAACTACTGCTACAACTACTACCTTTACTACATGACTGCTACTTCTGCTACTACTATTATTGCTACTACTATTATTACTAATACCACAAGTACTACTACTACTTCTACTAAAACTGCTGTTGTTGTTGCTGCTACTACTACTACTCCAATTCCTACTACTATTAATGCTGCATCTACTCTTACTACTATTATTACTTCTACTACTACTACTACTGCTACTGCTACTACTGAAAATACTATTACTTCAACTACTTCTACTACTGCTACTACTGCTACTGCTACTATTACTAATACTACTACTATGGCTATTACTGCTTCTAGTGCAACTGCTACTTCTACAACTACCACTACGACTACTACAACTATTACTGCAACTGCTAGAACTATTACTATGTCTCCTACTACTGCTACAGATCCTACTACATCTACTACTACAACAAGTGCTACAACTACTACTACTGCTACTACAACTTCTACAACTACAACGGCTTCCATTATTGCTACTACTACCACTACTACTTCTGTTGCAGCAACTACCACTTATACTACTATTGCGATGCTACTACTACTACTTCTCAAACTACTACTGCTGCTACTACCACTATTCCTAGTACAACTACTGCTAGTACTAATACTACTACTACCACTGCTACCACCACCACTACTACTACTACACTACTACTGCCACGACTACTACCACTGCTACTATTACTACTGCTACTGCTACAACAGCTACTGCTGCAATAGCTACAATTACTACTACTACCAATGCTACTTTTGCTTCTATTGCTACTACTACTACCACTACTAATACTAATACTTTTGCTATAATAGCTACAGGTGCTATTGGTACTACTGTAATAACTATTAGTATTGCTGCTGCTACTACGACTACTACCACTACAACTAGTTTTACTACTAATACTACTACCACTACTACTAGTTTTGCTACTAATGCTACTACTTCTACTACTACTACAACTATTGCTACTACTAGTATTATTACCACTACCACAACTGCTGCTACTACAACTATTGCTACAACTATTGCTACTACTAGTATTATTACCACTACCACAACTGCTGCTACTACAACTATTGCAACAACTACTACTATGATAGCTACTTCTGCTACTACTACCACTACTACAACAAAAACTTGTACTACAACTACAATTACTGCAACTGCTACTACTGCTACTATAGCTCGGCTACTACTACCACTGCTACTATTGCTAACACAGCTACTATGACTATTACTGCCATTACAACTACTACTCTTACTATTACTACTACAATAACTACTACAACAACTCCTCCTCCTACTACTACTAGT
This sequence comes from Trichopus zeylanicus subsp. travancoricus, assembly GCA_005019695.1. Taxonomy (NCBI): domain Eukaryota; kingdom Viridiplantae; phylum Streptophyta; class Magnoliopsida; order Dioscoreales; family Dioscoreaceae; genus Trichopus; species Trichopus zeylanicus. Next base: position 66,531 of record RXID01001492.1, on the reverse strand, counting down.
ACTATTGCTACTGCTACTACTAATACTACTACTACTTCATCTACTACGGCTACTACTGCTAATACATTTACTACTACAACTGCTACAACTGCTACTATAGCTACTACTAATATACTACTACTACTACTACTACTACTACTAGAGCTACCGCAGCTACCACTAACTACTTACTACCACCACTGTTGCAACCGCTAGTGCTACTACTACTACTACTACTACTACTAATAATAATAATAATAATACCACCACCACTACCACTACTACTATTAATACTACTACTACTACTACCACCACCACCACCACCACCACCACCACGACTACTACTACTACTAGTACTACTACTACTGCTGCTGCTGCTTGTACTATTACTGCTACTACTCCTACTTCTATTGTTACCACTACTACTTCCACTACTACTTTGATATCTACTACTACTTCAACTACTACTACTACTATTACTACTACTACTGCTACTACTACTACTGCTACTACTGCTACTACTACTACAACTACTACAACCTCTACAACAACAACAACTACTTCTACTACTACTTCTCTGACAATAACAATTGCTACTACTTCTCCTACTACTTCTACTGGTCCTGCTACAACTACTACTACAACTGCTACTGCTACTACTACAAAGCATACTAGTACTACTTCTACAACAACTATTGCTGCCAATACTGCTACTACTGATTCTACTTCTACTACTGCTACTACTATTAATAATACTACTACTACTACCCCTACCGCTACAACTACTATTTCCCATACTACTACTATTGCTACTACTCTTACAGCTACTGCTACTACTACTACTACTCCACTTACTACTACTACTTTTATTTCTACTGCTATAACTGCTATTGCTACTCCTACGCATGATACTACTTCTACAACTGCTCAGAGTATAACTACTACTACTACTACAACAACAACTACTACTACTATCACGGCTACAGCTACAACTACTTCTACTACTACTACTACTACAGCTACTACTACTCGTACTACTTCTCCGATAACTACTACTGCTACTGTTACTTCTTCTGCAATAATGATAATACTGTTTCTACTACGACCACTACTACTTCTACTACCATTGCTACTGCTCCTATGACATCCACCACTACTCTAACAACAACAACTACTACTACTAAAATTGCTATAGTTTCTATCACTAACATAATTACTACTACTACTGCTACTATTTCTACTATTTCTACTATTTCTACTGCTACTTCTACTATTACTACTACTCCTTCTCTTATATCTTCTACTGTTGCTGCTACTTCTACTACTACTACTAATACTACTTCCACTACAACAACTACTACTATTACTACAACTACTACTTCTAGTGCTACAATTACAACTACTATAATAATAACGACCACATCTACTACTACTCCTATAATAACAACTACTACTGCTTATCAAACTACTACTACTATTCTTGCTGCTACTACTGCAATAATTGCTGCTACTGATCATACTACTAAGACTTCAATTGTTGCTACTACAGCTACAAGTACAATAACACAACTACTACTACTACTATTATTTCTGCTACTACTACTACTACTACTAGAAATACTGCTACCACTCTTACTGCTACTACTATATTGCTAGTGCTACCATTGTTGCTCCTATTGCTATCGCTACTACTAATTCAATTACTACTACTACTACTCCTGCTACTACTGTTACTATTACTGCTACAACTACTACTACTGCTGCTGCTGCTACTACTTCTTCTACAAGTACTGCGTCTACTATTACTATTATTGCTGCTATTACTACTGCTACTATAACTGCTACTACTACTATTGCTAGAACAACAACTACTACTACTATTGCTACTACTATTTCTACTATTAGCGATATTATTGCTACTATAATTACTGCTACTACTTCTAGTACTACATCTCATACTACTAATACTATAGCTATTACAACATCTATTACTACTGCTACTACTACTACTACTACTACTACTAGTACTAGTACTACTACTACTACTACTACTACTACTACTACTACTACTACTACTACTACTACTACTACTACTACTATTACTACTACTTCCTCCACTACTACTACTACTGCCACCGCTATTACTATGACTGCCACTTCTACTACTACTATTGCTACTACTGCTACAATCGCTACTACTACTACTACTACTGCTGCTGCTGTTAGTATTACTGCTACTGCTGCTGCTGCTGCTACTACTGCTGCTGCTGTTACTACTACTACTACTACTACTACTACTACTACTCCTACAATTACTGCTACTATTACTTTTGCTGCTGCATCCACTACTACTACTACAGTAACTAGTACTAGTACTGCTATTGCTGTTGGTGCTACTTCTAGTTCATCTGCTAAAAATGATGTTGATACTACTACAACTACTGCAACTACCACTACTATTACTATTGCTACTACTACTATTTCTAGTACTATAGCTATGGCCACTATAATAACTACTACTACCACTGTTACTACTACTCTTACCACTATTTCTACTTCTACTGTTGCTACTGCTACCACAATTATAGTAGCTATAGCTGCCACTACCACTCTTGCAACAACTGCTACAACTGTAACTACTACTATTACTACTACTACTGTTGTTGTTGCTGCTACTACTACTACTACTACTATTACTAGTACTATACTACTATTACTACTACTACTAATTCTACTACTATGACTACTACTGCTACTGCTACTACTACTACTATAATGACTACTACAACTATAACTCCAATTCCAACTACTACAACCACTATTACAACTACTACTATTATTGTGGCTATGACGTATACTTCTATAACTTCTACTAGTCCTAATGCTATTGTTACTAATACCAGTGCTACTAATACTATTGCTACTATAACTATTACTACTACCATTCTACTGCTACTACTACTACTACTACTATTACTTTTGTTGCTATAGTAGTAGTAGTAGTAGGAGAAGTAGTAGTAGCAATAGTAGCATTAGTAGTTGAAGTAATAGTAGTTGTATTAGTAGCACTACTAGTAGTAGTAGTAGTAGTAGTAGTTGTTGTAGTAGCAGTAGTTATAGTAGCAGCAGAAGTAGTAGTAATAGTAGTAGTAGCAGTAGTAATATTAGGAGTATTAGTAGTAGTAGCAGCAGTAGCAATAGTAGTCATAGTTGTAGCAGGAGTAGTACTTGTAATAGAAGCAGCTGTAGTTGTAGTTATAGTTATACTAGAAGTAGTAGTAAAAGTAGTTGTTGTTGCTTTAGGGGAAGTGGTAGTACTAATAGTAGTAGTAGTCATAGTACTAGTAGCAGTAGTAGCAGTAGTTGCAGTAGTAGTAGGAGTAGTATTAGTAGTAGTAGTAACATGCGTAGTAGTATCAATAGTAGTAGTAGCTGAAGTAATAAAAATAGTATTAGCAGTAGTAGGAGGTGGAGAAGTGGTAGTAGTAGTCATAATAGTAGTAGCCATTGTAGTAGTAGTAGTAGTAGAAGTGGTAGTAGCATGAGAAGTAGTAGTGGTAGCTGTAGTAGCATTAGTAGCAGTAGTAGCAGTAGTAGTAGTAGAATTTGTAGGAGTAGTAGTAGATGCAGCAGTAGTATTAAAATTGCAATAGTAGTCTTAGTAGTAGTACCAAAAGTGGTATTTATAGCAGCAGTAGTAGTAGCAACATTAGTAGTAGTAGGAGAAGTAGTAATTGTTGTTATTGCGAGAGAAGTAGTAGAAGTAGTAGAAGTAGCAATAGAAATAGTAGCCTTAGCGACTATGGTATTAGTAATAGTATTAGCGATAGCAACAGTAGAAGCTGTAGTAGAAGTAGTAGTCATAGTAGTGGTAGTAGTAGTGGAAGTAGTAGTAGTCACAAAAGTAGCAGTGGTATTAGTAGCTGTTGAAGTAGAAGCAGTAGCAATGTAGTAGCAGTATAGTAGTAGCAATTGTCATAGTAGTAGGAGAAGTACTAGTGGTAGTTGTAGCAGTAGAACTAGTGGTAATTATAGTAGCAATAGTTGTAGCATAAGCAGTGGCAGTAGTAATAGTAGGAGTAGAAGCAGTAGTAGTAGTTGTTATTATTATTTTAAGAGAAGTAGTAGTAGTAGTAATGGTAATGGTAGCAGTAATAGTTGTAGTCATAGTAGTAGCAGTAGTAGTAGTAATAACAGTAGAATTAGAAGAAGTAGTAGTAGTAGTAGTAGCATTAGTAGTAGTAGCAGTAGTAGTTGTAGTAGTAGTAATAGTAGTAGTAGTAGTAGTAGGAGTAGGAGTACTAGTTGTAGCACTAGCAGTAGTAGCAGCAGCAATAATAGTTGGAGCACAGCGGTAGCTATATTAGTAGTAGTAGTAGTAGTAGTAGCAGTAGCAGTTGTCATAGTAGTAGTAGTAGCAGCAGCAGTAGTAGTAGGAGTAGGAGAAGTAGTAGTAGAAGTAGCAGTAGTAGCTGTAGTATGAGAAGTAGTAGTAGAAGTATAGTAGTAGTAGTAGTAGTAGTAGTAGTAGCTACATTAGTAGTAGTAGTAGTAGTAGTAGTAGTAGCTACATTAGTAGTAGTAGTAGTTGTTGTTGTTGTACTTGTAGCTGTGGAAGAAGTAGTAGTAGTATGAGAAGTAGTTGTATTAGCAGTTGCAGTAGTGGTAGCGACAGCAGCAGCAACAAAAGTAGCGGCAGTAGCAGTTAGAGTTGTTGTAGTAGTAGTAGTAGTAGTAGTTGTAGTAGTAGTAGTAGTAGCAATTTTACTGGTAGTAGTAAGAGCAATAGTAGTTGAAGTAGAAGTAGTGCTACTAGTAGTAGTAGCAACAATAGCAATAGTAGCAGCAGTAGTAGTCATAGTAGTAGTGGTTGTAGTAATAGTTGTAGTGCTAGTAGTAGTAGTAGTAATAGTGGAAGTGTTAGCAGTAGTAGCAGTAGTCGTACTAGCAGAAGTAGTAGTGGTAGTAGTAGTAGTAGTAGTAGTCACAGAAAAAATTATGCTTATTATTGTTGCAGTAGTAGTAGCCGCAATAGCAGTAATAGTAGTTGCAGTAGACATAGTTGTAGTAGTATTTGTAGCTGCAGTAGTCTTAGTAGTAGAACTAGTAGTAGCAGTAGTAGAGGTAGTTGTAGAAGTAGAAGAAATAATAGTAGTAGTACGAGCAGCATTAGTAGTAGTAGCGGGATTAGTAGTAGTTGCAGTAGTAGTAATAGTACTAGCAGCAGCAGTCGTAGTAGTAGGATTTGTAGTAGTTGCACTAGTAGTAGTAGTATCAACAGTAGTAGTACTTGTAGCAGTAATAGCTATAGTAGCAGCAACAGTAGTAGTAGTAGAAATAGCAGTAGTAGTAGTAATAGAAGTAGCAGTAAAACTAGTAGTAGTAGCAACAGCAGCAGTGGTAGTAGTAGTAAGAGTAGTAGTTATAGTAGCAGCTGTAGCAATTTTACTAGGAGATGGAGATGTTGTTGTAGTAGTAGTAGCAGCAATAGTAGCAACAATAGTAATAATAGTATTAAAAGTTGTTGTAGCAGTAGTAGTAGTAGTAGTAGTAGTAGTCGTAGTAGTTATTGTTGTTGTAGTAATAGTAGCAGTAGATGTAATAGTAGAAGGAGTAGCAGTAGTTGTTGTTGTAACAGTAGTCGTCACAGTAGAAGTTGTTGTAGCAATAATGGCAGTTGTAGTAGTAGTTGTATAGTAGTAGTAGATGTAGAAATAGTAGCAGTAATAAGAGTAGTAGTAGTTATTGTTGTAGTAGTGGTGTAGTCCTTGTAAGAGGGGAAGTAGTAGTAGTAGTAGTAGCAGTATTAGCAGTAAAAGTAGTAGCAGTAGTAGTGGGAGTAGTAGTAGTTGTTGAAGAAGCAGCAATAGTAGTAGTAGTAGTAGTAGTAGCAGTAGTGGTAGTACGAGTAGTAGCAGTAGAACTAGTAGTTGTTATAGATGGAGGAGAAGTGGTAGTAGTAGTAGTTGTTGTTATTATAGTAGTCATAATAGTATTAGTAGTCATAGTAGTGGTTTTTATTTTAGCAGTAACTATAGTAGTAGTAGTACTCATAGCTCTAGTAGTAGTAGGAGAAGAAGTTGTAGTACTAGTAGTTGTAGTAGGAGTAATAGCAATAGTAGCAGTAGTAATAGTAGTGGCAGTAGCAACAATAGTTGTAGTTGTGGGATAAGTTGTAGTAGTAGTTATAGTAGTCATAGTAATTGTAGCAGCAGCAGCAGCAGCAGTAGTAGTAGTAGTAGTAGTAGTGGTAGTAGTAGTATTAGTAGTAGTAGTAGTAGTAGTAGTAGTAGTAGTAGTAGTAGTAGTAGTAGTAGTAGTAGCAGTGCTAGTTGTATTAGTAGTAGTAGTAATAGCAACAGTAATAGTAGTAGAAGTAGTAGTTGGAGTAATATCAGTAGTAGCTATAGTAGCAGTAGTAGCAGTGTCAGTAATTATAGAAACAGCTGTAGTAGTAGTAGCAGTAGAACAAATAGTTATAGTTGTTGTTGTTATTGTTGTAGTAGTAGTAGCAGTTGTAGCAGTAGTAGTGGCAATGGTAGTAATAGCAGTAGTAATTATAGTAGCATTAGTAGTAGTAGTTGTTGTAGTGGTTATAGCAGCAGTAATAGTAGCAAAAGTTGTTGTAGTAATAGTAGTAGCAGCAGTAGTAGAAACCGTAGTAGTAGTAGTTATAGCTGTAGTAGTAGTCGAAGTCATAGTATTAGTTTTTGCAGTAGTAGCTACAGTAGTTGTTGTTATTGTATTAGTGGTAGCAGTCACATTAGTAGCAGAAGTCGTAGTAGTATTAGTCATAGTACTAGTAGTCTCAGTAGTAGTAGTAGTAATAGTAGTAGTTGTTGTAGTAGTAGAAGTAGTCGCAGCTATAGCAATAATAGCAGTAGTAGTAGTAGTTGCAGTAGTTGTTATTGTCATGGTAGTTATTGAAGTAGCAGCAGTAGTAGCTGTTGTGGTAGTTGTAGAATTAGTAGCAGTAGTTGCAGTAGTAGAAGTAATAGTAGTATTAGAAGTAGTAGTGTTGTTGTTGTAGGAGGCGAAGTAGTAGTTATTGTTGCTATTTTTGTTATTGTTGCTATAGTTGTAGTAAAAGCAGTAGGAGCCATTCTAGTAGTTGCAACTATTGTAGTAGCAACAATAGTAGCCGTAGTAGTTGTGGTAGTATTAGGAGTAGTAGTAGTCGTGGTAGTAGCTGTTGTAGTATTAGCAGTATTAGTAGTAGGAATGGTAGCAATAGTGGGAGTAGGAGTAGGAGTAGGAGTAGTAGTAGTAGAAATAGCGGTAGTGGTTGTAGTAGTTGAAGTACTAGTATTGGTAGTTGTATTAGTAGTAGTAGAAGCACTAGTAGTAGCAGTAGTAGTCACAGTAGTAGCAATAGTAGTAGTAGTATTAGCAGTAGCAGTATTAGTGGTAATAGTAGTAGTAGCAGTAGTAGCACTAGTAGAGTAGTAGTAGTAGAAGTAGCAGTAGCAGTAGTAGTAGTTGTGGTAGTAGTAGTAGCAGTGGTAGTAGCAGTAGTGGTAGTTGTAGTTGTAGCAGGTGTAGTAGTTGTAGTAGCAGTATCAGTAGTAATTATAGCGATAGTTGTAGTAACAGTACCAGTCATAGTACTAGTAATAGTAGCAGTAGTAGCAGTAGCAGTTGTAGTAGCAGTAGTCGTAGTAATACCAGTAGTAGTAGTAGTAGTAGCAGTGGCAGTAGTAGTAGTAGTAGAAGCGGTAGTAGTAGTAGTGGTTATTGTTGTTGTTGTTGTTGTTATTATTATTATAGTTGAAGTTATAGTTGTAGCAGGAGGAGGAAAAGTAGTAGTAGTAGTAGTGGTAGCTGTAGTAAGAGGAGAAGCTATAATAGTAACAGTAGTAGTAGGAGGAGGAAAATTAGTAGTAGTAGTAGGAGTAGAAGTTGTGGTGGCAGGAGTAGTAGTAGTAGTAGCAGTAGTAGTAGTAGCGGAAGTAGTAGTAGTAGCAATAATAGTAGTTGGGGGAGAAGTAGTAGTAGAAGTAGTCGTAGTCGCAGTAGTAGTAGTATTTGTACTAGTAGTAATATCTGTAGCAGCAATAGTTGTAGTAGCAGTGGTAGTAGAAGTAGTAGCTCTAGCAGTTGTTATAGTAGTAGTAGTAGTGGTACTAATGGTAGTAGCAGAGCAGCAAAAGTAGTAATTACAGTAGTAGTAGTTATAGTAGTGGTAACAAGAGTAGCAGTAGCAGCAAGAGTCATAGTAGTTGTAGTAGTAGAAGTTGTAGTAGCTGTAGTAGTAGTAAAATTAGTAATAGGAGTTGTTGTAGTTGCAGCTATGGTAGTAGTAGTAGCAAAAGCAGTAGTGGTAGTAGAAGTAGTACTAGTAGTGGAAGTAGAAGTAGTAGCAGTTGTAGTAGTAGTAGCAACAGTAGCAGCAGCAGCAGCAGAAGTAATAGTAGTAGAAGTTGTAAAAGTAGTGGTAGAAGCAGCAGTAGAAGTAGTAGTAGTAGTTGTGGTAGTAGTAGTAGTACAAGAGAAGAAGTAGTAGTAGCAGTAGCAGTTGTAGTAGGAGAAGTGGTAGTAGTAGCTATTATAGCAATAGTAGTAGTAGCAATATTAGTAGTATTTGCAGTAGATGTAGTAGCAATAGTGGAAGTTGGAGTAGTAGTAAAAGTAGTAGCTTTAGCGATAGTTATAGCAGTAGTAGTTGTAGTAGCAGTAGTAGTAGCAGCAACAATTGTAGTAGCAGCTATTGCAGTAGAAGAAGCAGCAGTAATTGCAAATGCTACAGTAATCACAGCAATAGCAGCAATAGCAGTAGTAGTGGTAGCTGCAGTAGCAGTTGTTCCAGTGGTAGTTGTAGTGGTTGTAGAAGTAGCAGCAATAGCAGTAGTAGTAGCAGCAGTCGTAGCAGTAGCAGTAGAAGTAGCAGTTGTAGTAGTATTAGAAGTAGTAGCAGTAGTAATAGTAGAAGTAGTGGTAGTAGTAGTAGCTGAAGCAGTTGCAATATCAGTAGTAGTAGTAGCAATAGTAGTAGTAGTAGCAGTCGTCGTAGCCATAGTAGTACTAGTATGGGAAGTAATAGTGGTAGTGGTAGAAGTAGTAATTATAGTAGAAGCAGCAGCGGCAGCAGTAGTAGTTGTTATAGTAGTTATTGTTTTAGTAGTAGTAGTAGTAGTAGTAGTAGTAGGGGTAACAGTGATAATAGTAGTTGTACTAGTACTAGTAGTGGTAGCAGCGGTAGTTGTAGCAGTTGTTATAATAGGAGTAGTACTAGTAGCACTAGCAATAGCACCAGTAGCAGCAGTAGAAGCAGCAGTAGCAGCAGTAGCAATAGTAGTAGGTGTAGTAGTAAGAGTTGTAGTAGTTGTTACAGTAGTAGTAGAAATATTTATAGCAATATAAATAGTAGCAGTAGTAGTATCGGCAGCAATAGTAGTAGTAGTACTCAAAGTGGTAATAGTAGTAGTGTTAGTGGAAGTAGTAGTAAGTGTTGTAGTTGTAGTAGCAGTAGTAGCATTGGTAGCAATAATCGAAATAGTAGTAGAAGAAGTAGTAGTAGTAGTAGTAACAGTAATAGTAGTAGTAGTAGTAGTAGAAGAAGTAGTAGTAGCAGTAGTAGTAGTAGCAGCAGCAGCAATAGCAGTAGTAATAGTAGCAGCAGCAGCAGTAGCAGCAACAGTAGTAGTTGTTGTTGTGGTAGTAGTAGTAGTAGCAGCAGCAGCAGTAGTAGTAGTAATCGTAATAGTTGTGGCAATTGCAATATTAGTAGCGTAAGTAGCATAGTAGTAGCATTAGTAGTAGTAGTGGTAGGAGTAGTAATACTTTTAATATTATTAGTAGCAATAGTAGTAGCATTAGTAATCATAGTCATAGTATTATTAGTATTAGTAGTGGTAATAGTAGGAGTAGTAGTAGGATTAGCAATAGAATTAGTTGTAGTAGCAGTAGTAGCAATAGTAGCATTAGTAGTAGGAGAAGTAAAAGAAGTAGGAATTTAAGTAGAAGAAGTGGCCACAACAATAGTAGTTGTAGTATTAGTAGTAGTAGGATTAGTAGTTGTAGGAGTAGTAGTAGTAGTAGTTATTGTTGTTGTAGTAGTAGTAATAGTAGTCTTAGGAATAGTAGTAGTTGTAGGGGTAGTAGTATTATTGGTAGTTGTTGTTGTTGGAAAAGTAGCAGTATTAGCAGTGGTAGTAGTCGTAGTTGTAGTAGTAGTAGCAGTCGTAGTTGTAGTAGTAATAGTAGTAACAATAATAGTACTAGTAGTAGTAGCAGTAGTAGTCTTAGTAGTAGTCATAGTTGCTGTATCTACAGTAGTAGTAGCAGTAGCATCAGTAGCAATCATAGCAGAAGCAGTATTATTAATTGTAGTAGTAGTGGAAGTAATGGCAGTAGTACCAGTAGTAATCGTAGTGGTAGTTGTAACAAAAGTAGTCATCACAGTTGTAGTAGTCGGTGTGCAAGCAGTAGCAGTGTAGTTGCAGTAGTAGTAGTAGCAGTAGTGGAAATAGTAGGAGAAGTAGTAGTAGTAGCAGTAGTAGTAATAGTATGAGAAGTCGTTGTTGTGGTGGTAGTGACAGTAGTACAAGTAGTAGTAGCAGAAATAGTAATAGTTGAAGTACTAGTAGTAGTAGGAATAGCAGTAGTAGCAAAAGTTGTAGCTATAATAGTAGTAGAAGTAGTAGTAGTAGTAGCAGCAGCAGTAGTAGCAGTAGCAGTTGTAGTAGTAACACAAGTAGTATTGTAGCAGTAGTAGTAGCAGTTGTAGCATTAGTAATAGCAGTAGTAGCTGCAGTACTAGTAGCATTAGTTGTAGTAGTAGTAGAAGTAGTAGCTGCCATAACAATAGTAGTAGTAGTGGTAGTAGCAGTAGTACTAGTAGCAGCAGCAGCAGCAGTAGTAGTGATAGTTGCGGCAACAACAGCAGCAACAGTAGTGATGGTGGTAGCCGTAGCAGTAGTTGTAGGAGTAGCTGTTGTAGTTCTAGTAGTAGTAGTAGTAGCAGCCACATTAGTAGCAGTCGTAGTAGTCGTTGTCATAGTAGTAGTAGTAGTAGTTGTTGTTGTTATGGTGGTAGTAGTAGTAGTAGTAGTAGTTGTTGTTGTTGTTGTTGTTGTTGTTGTTATGGTAGTAGTAGTTGTAGTAGTATATTAGTACTAGTACTAGTACTAGTAGTAACATTAGTAGTTGTAGGTGGAGAAGTCATAGTAGCAGTAGTTGTTGTAGTAGTAGTAATAATAGTAGTAGTAGTAATAGCAGTAGTAGTAGTAGTTGTTATAGTAGTACTAGTAGTAATAGGAGTAGTTGTTGTTGTTGTAGTAGCACTAATAGCAGTAGCAGCGGTAGCATCAGTAGTAGTAGCAGCAATAATTGCAATTATTTTATAGTCGAAGTAGTAGCAGAAGTAGTAGTGGTGGTGGTGGTTGTGGTGGCAGGCATAGTCGTAGTAGTAGTAGTAGTAGTAGTAGTAGTAGCAATAGTAGTACTAGAAGTAGTATCGGTAGTAGAAGCTGTAGTAGTAGTAGTAGTAATAGCAGTAGCTATAGCAGTAGTAATGGTAGTAGTCTTAGTAGTTGTAGTAGGAGTGGTAACCGTACCAGTAGTTGTAGCAGAAGTAGTACTAGGAGAAGTAGTAATAGTAGAAATAGTAGCTGTAGTAGTAGTTGTTGTAGTAGTAGAAGTAGTAGTAGTAGTAGCTATGGTTGCAGAAGTAGTAATAGTAATGGTAGCAATTATTGCTATTGAATCAGCAGTAGTAGTAGCAGTGAAAGTAGTGGAGGTGGTAGAAGTAGTAGTAACAGTACCAATAGTGGCAGAAGTTGTAGTAGTACTACCAGAAGTAGTAGGAGGAGGAGATGTAGTAATAGTAGCAGTAGTAGTACTCGTAGTATTATTAGTAGTAGCCGCATTACTAGCACTAGTAGCAGTAGTAGTAGATATTGTAGTTGTAGCAGCAGTAGTAGTAGAAGTATTAGCGATAGTAGTAGTTATAGTAGTGGTAGTAGCTGTAGTGGTGTAGTATTAGTAGTAGTAGTAGAAGTAATGGTAGTTGTATTAGTAGTAATTAGAGAAGTAGGAGTAGTAGAAGTTGCAGTGATAGTAGTTGTGGTAGTAGCAGTAGCAATATTAGTAGTAGCCATAGTGGTAGTAGTAGCTGTAGTAGTAGTAGTAGTAGTAGCTGTAGTAGTAGTAGTAGTAGCAGTAGTAGTAGCAATAGTAGTAGGAGAAGTAGTAGTAGTAGCAACTATATTAGTTGCATAAGTCGTAATAGGAGTCATAGTAGTAGTAGTAGCAGTAGCAGTAGTTGTAATAGGAGAAGTAGATGTTGAAGCAGTACCTGTAGTAGTGGCAGAAGTACTATTAGCAGAAGCAGTAGTAGCAGTAGCAGTAGTAGCAGTAGCAGTAGCAGTAGCAGAAGTAGTAGTAGTTGTTTTAGTAGTTGTATTAGTCGTAATAGTAGTAGTAGTAGTAGTCCTAGTACTAGTTGTAGTAGGGGTAGTAGCAGTAGTTGTAATAGGAGAAGTAGATGTTGAAGCAGTACCTGTAGTAGTAGCAGAAGTAGTATTAGTAGCAGCAACAGTAGTAGTAGTGGTGGTAGTAGTAGCTATCCCAGTAGTAGTAGTTGAACTTGCAAAAGTAGTAGTAGTAGTACTAGAAATGAAAGTAATAGTAGTAGTGGTGGTGGTAGTAGTAGTAGTAGAAATAGTGGCTAAAGTAGTAGTGCTACTACTAGTAGTAGTAATAGCAGTCGTAGCCGCAGTAAAAGTAATAGTAAAAAAAGTAGTAAAAAATAGTGGCTACTAGTAGTGCTACTAGTCGTAGTAGTAAAAGCAGTCGTAGCCGCAGTAGAAGTAGTAGCAGAAGTCGTAGCAGTAGTAGTAGCAGTAGTAGTAATCACAACAGGATTAGGTGTAGTAGAAGTAGAAGTAGTAATAGTAGCCGTTGTAGTAGGAGTATCAGAAGTAGCAGCAGTGGTTGTAGTAAAAGTAGTAGTAGGAGTATTTATTATAGGAGGTGTTGGAGAATTAGTTGTATAATTTACAACAGCAGTAGTAGTAGTTGAATAGTAGTAGTAGTCTTTGTAGTAGCAGAAATAGCAGTATTTGTAGTAGTTGTGGCAACAGTAGTAGTAGTAGTAGTAGTGGTGGTAGAAGAAATAGTAGTCATAGTTGTGGTAGTAGTGTTAGTTGTAGTAGTAGGAGTAGTTGTTGTTGTTATTGTTGTCGTTGTAGTAGTAGTGGTAGTAGTAGTAGAAGTAGTTGTAGCAGCAACAGTAGTAGTAGTAGAAGTAATAGTAAAGAAAGTAGTAGTTGTAGATGTAGTGGTAGTAATATTAGCAAAAGTAGTAGTAGTAGTAGTAGAAATAGTAGTAGTTGTTGTTGTTGTTGTGGTTGCAGTGGTTGTAGCCGCTATAGTAGCAGTAGAAGCAGTAGCGGTAACAGTAGTCGTAGCAATTATAGTTGCAGAAGTAGTAATAGGAACTTTAGTAGCTGCAGCACTAGTAGTAGTAGTAGCAACAGTCGAAGTAGTTGTTCTAGTAGTAGTAGGAGCAGTAGAAGCAGTTGGAGTATGAGTTGTACTAGGAGAAATAGTTATAATAAGAGTTGTAGTAATAGGAGTAGGAGTCGCAGTAGCAACAGTATTTGTAGAAGTAGTTCTATTAGCAGTAGTAGTAGGAGTATTAGTAGTAGCAGTAGTGGTGCCAGTAGTAGCAGTAGTTGAGGTAGTCATAGTAGTAGCAAGTGCAGTAGTAGTAGTCATAGTAGTTGTAGCAGTAGTAGTAGTAGTTGGAGGTGTATTACAAGTAGCAGTAGTAGTAGTAGTTGTAGTAGTAGCATTAGTAGGATTAGCAGTAGTAATAGGAGTAGTAGCAGTAGTAGTAGAAGTAGGGCAAGCAATTGCGATTGCCATAGTAGAAGTAGTAGTAGTTGCAGTACTAGTACCAGTATCACTAGTAAAAATAATTGTAGTGGTAGTAGCGGTAGTAGCCGAAGTAGTAGTAGTAATAGTGGCAGTAGGGGTAGAACAGATAGTAGCAGTAGGAATATTAGTCGAAGCAGTCATAGTAGTATTTCTAGTAGTAGTAGTTGTAGTAGTAGTTGGACGAGCAGTAGCAGTAGTAGTAGTATTAATAGTAACAGTAGTAGAAGGAGCAGGAGTCATAGTAGTAGGAGTAGCAGTTGCAGTTGTAGTAGTAGTAGTATGAGTAATAGAAGTAGTAGTATATGTAGCAGGAGTAGTAGTAATAGTAGCAATTAGAGTAGAAGAAATAGAAGTAATAGTAATAGTAGTAGAGCCGCAGGAGTAGTAGTCGTAGTAGCGGTATTTGTAGTAGAAGCTGTAGTACTAGTAGTAGGAGCAGTACTAGTAGTATTAATTGAGTAGCAGTTGTAATAGTAGCCATATCACAAGTTGCAGTAGTAATTATTGTAGTAGTAGTTGTAGCAATTGTAGTTGTAGAAGGAATAGTAGCTATAGCAGCATGGGTAGTAATAGAAGTAGTAGCAGCAGTTGCAGTAGCAGTAATAGTAGCGGCTATAGCGACAATAGCAGTAGTAGCAGTAATAGCAGCAGTGGAAGTAGTAGTAGTAGTTTAAATAGTAGAGGTAGTAGTAGCAGTAGTATAAGAAGTAGCTGTAGTAGTAGTAGTTGTCGTAGTAGTAGCAGTTTTAGAAATAGGAGGAGTAATAGTAGATAGCAGTAGCAGCAGTAGTAGCAATAGTAGTAGTAGTACTAGTAATAGCAATAGTGGTAGCAGTAGCAACAAAAGCAATAGTAGTAATAGCGGTAGAAGTAGTAGGTGAAGTAGTAGTAGTGGAAGTATATTTACTGGCAGCATTAGTATTAGTAGCAGCAGTAGCAGTTGTAGCAGTAGTTGTTGTTGTAGCAGTTGTAGTAGTAGCAGTTGTAGTAGTAGTAGTAGTAATATAAGTCGTGGAAGTAGTAGTCGTAGAGGTAGTAGTCATAGTAGTAGTTGTTGTAGTAGAAGTAACAATAGTAGTAGTAGTTGTAACAATGCAAACTATAGTACTGTTGGTAGTGGCATCAGTAGTATTAGTAGTAGCAGCAGCAGTAGCAGTTGTAGCAGTGGTAGTAATTGTAGCAGCAATAGTAGTTGGAGCGGTTGTAGTAGTAGTAGTAGTAGCAGTAGTACTAGTAGTAGCGATAGCATCAGTACTAGTAGTAACAATTGGCTCCGTAGTAGTACTAGCAATATTTGCAACAGTAGCAGTAGTAGTAGTAGGAGTAGTCAAAGAAGTAACAGCAGCAGTAGTAGTAGTCGTAGTAGTAGTAGTGGTAGTAGTTGTTGTTGTTGTAGTAGCAGTAGCATTAGCAGTAGTTGCAGAAGTAGAAGCTATAGTAGAAGGAGCAGTAGTAGTAGAAGGAGCAGTAGTAGTGGTAGAAGTCTTAGTAGTTTAGTAATATTGGTAACCATACTGGTAGTTGTAGCAGTTGTAGTAGTAGTAGGGGAAGTAGTAGCAATAGTAGTAGTAGCTATTGTAGTAGTAGTTGAAGTATCAGGAGTAGAACTAGTACTAGTAGAAGTTGTAGTAGTAGTAGCAATGGTAGCATAAGTAGTAGTAATGGTTACAATAGTTGTTGTTGAATCCATAGTTGTAGTAGCAGTAGCTGTAGTAGAAGTAGTAGCTGAAGCAGTAGCAGTGAAAGTATTAGAGTAGTAGAAGTAGTAGTAACAGTAGTAGTAGTAGCAGAAGTTGCAATAGTAGTACCAGAAGTAGTAGTAGTAGAAGTACTAATAGTAACAGTTGCAGTACTAGTAATATTAGTAGTAGTAGCCGCATTAATAGCACTGGTAGCAGTAGCAATAGTTTTTTTAGCAGTAGCAGTAGTAGCTATAGTAGTGATAGTTGTAGTAGTTGTTGTAGTAGTAATAGTAGTGTTAGTAGTAATAACAGTAGTGGTAGTACTATTAGTAGTAGTAGTAGAAGTAGGAGTAGTAGGATTAGTAGTAGCTGTAGTAGTGGCAATTGCAGCAATAGCTGTTGTAGTAGTAGTAGTAATAGTAGTAGTAGTACTGGCAGTAGTAGTTGTAGTAGTCATCATAGTAGTAGTTGTATCGGTCATAAGAGTTGCAGTAGTAGCAACAGCAGCAGCAGTAGTTTTAGCAGTAGCCAAAGTAATCATAGTAGGAGATGTAGTAGCAACAACAGTAGGAGTAGTAGCAATAGCTGTAGTAGTTCTATTAGTCGTAATAGTAGTAGCAGAAGTAGCACTAGTAGTAGTAGTAGTAGTAGTAGTAGTAGTAGTAGTAGTAGTAGTAGTAGTAGTAGTACTAGTAGTAGTAGTACTAGTAGTAGTAGTAGTAGCAGTTGTCGTAGTAGGAGAAGTAGTAGCAGTAGTAGTGGCAGTAGTAGTAGTTGTAGTAGTTATATTCGTCGTAATTATAGTGGTAGTAGTTGTAATAGGAGAAGTAGAAGTTAAAGTCGTACATATAGCAGTTGCAAAAGTAGTTTTATCAGTAGCTATAGTGGTGGTGGTGGTGGTAGTAGTAGTAGTAGCAGTAGCAGTCCCAATAGTAGTAGTTGTAGTTGCAAAAGTAGTAGTAGTACTAGAAATAGAAGTAGTACTAGTACTACTAGTAGCAGTAATAGTTGAATTAATAGATGTAGTAGTAGTAGTAGTAGTAGACATGGTGGCTGAGGTATTAGTAGTCGTAGTAGTCATAGCAGTCGTAGCAGCAGTAGAAGCAGTAGTAGTAATAGTAGTAGCAGAAGTACTAATATCAACGGAAGTTGCCGTAGTAGAAGTAGAAGTAGAAGTAGTTGTAGTTATAGTTGCAGTTGGAGTATTAGTAGTTCGACCAGTGGTTGTTGTAGAAGTAGAAATAGGTGTAGTAATAGTAGTAGGTGTTGGCGTTGTCGTATAAGCTATAGCGGTAGTTGTAGTAGCAGTAGTAGTTGAAGTAGTAGTAGTAGTAGCTATAGTACCAAAAATAGCAGTATGTGTAATAGTTGTAGCAACAGCAGCAACAGCAGCAACAGCAGCAACAGCAGCAACAGCAACAGTAGTAGTAGTAGCAATGGTAGAAGAAATAGTAGTTGTAGTAGTGGTAGTAGCAGTAGTTGTAGTAGTAGGAGTAGTTGTTGTTGTTGTTGTTGTTGTAGTAGTAGTAATAGCGGTAGTAGTAGTAGTTCCAAAAGTAATAGTAGTAGTAGCAGTAGAATTATAGTAGTGTTTGTAGTGATTATGGTTGTAGTGGTCGTAGTAGTTGTAGTAGTAGTAGAAGCAGTAGAGGTAGTAATAGTAGTAGCAGTTGAAGTAGCTGAAGTAGTAATAGCAATTGTAGTAGCCGCAGTATTAGTAGTAGTATTCGTAATAATAGTAGTAGTAATAGTAGTAGTAGTAGTGGTAGTGGTAGTAGTAGTAGTAGTAGTAGTAGTAGTAGTAGTAGGAGCAGTAGCTACAGTTGGAACACAAGTAGTATTCCGAGAAGTAGTAATAGTAGGAGCTATAGTAGTAGTTGTAGGAGTGGCAGTAGCAGCAGTATTGGTAGAATTAGTTCTATTACCAGTAGTAGGTGGTGTATTAGTACTCGCAGTAGTGGTTCTGGTAGTAGCAGTATTGGTTCCAGTAGTAGTAGTAGCTGGAGTAGCAATAGTAGTAGTAGGTGCAGCAGTAGTAGTAATAGTAGTTATATTAGTAGGAGTAGTAGTAGCAGTAGCAGTAGTAGTTGGAGTAGTATTCCAAGTAACAGTAGTAGTAGGAGTCGTAGTAGTAGCAGTACTAGTAGTAGCAGCAATAATAGGAGTAGCAATAGTAGTTAATGAAGCAGTAGCAGTAGTTGTAGGGGTAGCAGTTCTAGTTATCATAGTAGAAGAAGTTGTAGTAGCAGTACTAATAGCAATATCACTAGTAAAAATAATAGTGGTAGAGTAGTAGTAGCACGAGCAGTAGCAGTAATAGTATCAATACGAGTAGATCAAATAGTAGCAGTAGCAATAGTAGTAGGAGCAGTTATAGTAGTATTTGTAGTAGTAGCAATAGTAGTCATGGTAGAAGCTATAGTACTAGTAGGAGGAGTAGTAGTAGTTGTAGTAGTATTAGTAGTCGTAGTAGCAGTAGCAGTTGTAGTTACAGTAGTAGTAGTAGTAGGAGAAGTAGTAGTAGGAGTATCATTAATAAAAATAATAGTAGTAGTAGTCGTAGCTGGAGTAGTAGTAAGAGTAGTGGTAGGAGTAGCAGAAATAGAAGGAATAGTAATAGTAGCAGAGCCACAGTAGTAGTAGGAGAGGCAGCAGTGGTTGAAGTAGAAGCAGTAGTATTTATAGTAGAAGCAGTATTAGTAGTATTAGTAGAAGTAGCAGTAGTAGTAGCCATATCACAAGTTACAGTAGTAGTTATTGTAGTAGTAGTTGTTGTGATAGTAGTATCTGTTGTAGCAGTAGCAATAGTAATAGTAGTTGTAGGAGTAACAGTAGTTGTAGAAGTAGGAGAAGTAGCAATAGTAGTAGCAGTAGCCACAGCAGCAGCAACCGTAGCTGCAACAATAGTAGTAGTAGGATAAATAGTACAAGCAGAAATAGTGGTAGTAGTAGTAGTTGTTGTTATAGAAGTAGTTGTTGAAGGAGTTGTAATTATAGTAGCAATAGTAGCTGTAGCAGCGCGGGCAATAGTAGAAGAAGAAGTAGTAGTAGTAGTAGCAGCAGCAACAATTATAGCAGTAGTATTGTAGTAGCGATAGTAGCAATAGTAGTAGTAGCAGCAGCAGTGGAAGTAGTCGAAGTAGTTTTAGTAGTCGGGGTAGTAGTAGCAGAAGTTGGAGCAGCTACAACAGTAGAAGTAGTAGCAATAGTAGTGGTAGCTGTAGTCTAAGTAGTAGTAGTAGTAGCAGTTATAGTAGTAGTAGTAGTAGTTATAGTAGTAGTTGTATTAGTAGTAGTAGCAGTAGTATTAGTAGTAGTTTTCGTCGTTCTTATAGTAGCAGTAGCAGTTGTAGTAGCATCGGTAGTAGTAGTAGTAGTAGTAGTAGTAGTAATAGTAGTAGTAGTAGTAATTGAAGTAGCAGAACTAGTAGTCGTAGCAGTAGTAGTCATAGTAGTAGTTGTTGTGGTACAAGTAATAGTAGCAGAAGTAGCAGTAGCAGTAGTAGTAGTAGTTGTTGTTGTGGTAAAACAAGTTGTAGCAGTGGTAGTAGTGGCAGCAGTAGTATCAGAAGTAGTTGCAGTAGGAGAAGTAGCAGCAATAGTTGTAGTAGTAGTAGCAGCAGCAGCAGTAGTAGCTGTAGTAGTTGTATTAGTCATAATAGTAATAGCAACAGTAGTACTAGGAGAAGTAGTAGAAGTACTAGTAGCAGTAGTTGTAGTAGGAGAAGTAGTAGTTGAAGTAGTAACTATCGTTATAGCAGAAGTAGTATTAGCAGTAAAAGTAATAGTAGCAGTACTAGTAGTGGCAGCGGTTGTTGTCCTAGTAGCAGTAGTTGTAGTTGCAAAAGCAGCAGCAGTAGTACTAGAAATAGAAGTAGTAGTAGTAGTACTAGCAGCAGCAGCAGCAGTAGTAGTGGTACTAGTTGTAGTAGTAGTACTAGTTGAAGTGATAAATGTAGTAGTAGTACCAGTAGGTAGCAATATTAGTCCTAGTAGTAGGAGTAGTAGAAGTAGTAGTAGTAGTAGTTGTTGTTGTAGTAGTAGTAGAAGTAGTAGTAGTAGTAGTACTAGCAGTAGTAGCAGAAGTTGCAGTAGAAGTAGTAGTAGTGGTAGTACCAGTAGTAGCAATAGTAGCTGAAGCACTAGTAGCAGTAGTAGCTGAAGTAGTAGTAGTAGTTGGACTTGGAGTAGTAGTAGTTCTAATAGTAGTATTACTGGTTGCAGTAGTAGTAGCATTTGGAGTAGTCGTAGTCATAGGAGGTGTTGTAGTAGTAGTAATAGTAGCTATAGCTGTAGGAGAAGCAGTAGCAGCAATAGTAGTAGTTGGAGCAGTATTATTAGTAGCAGTGGCAGTAGCAGTCGTAGTAGTAGTAATAACAGCAGTTGTAGTAGTAATAGGAGTAGTAGGAGTAGTAATAGGAGTAGTAGCAGTAGTAGTAGGAGTAGCCATTGCAATTGCCATAGTAGAAGTAGTAGTGGTAGTAGTAATAGTAGTAGTATCACTAGTAACAATAATAGTAGTAGTAGTGGGAGGAGGAGGAGGAGGAGGAGGAGGAGTAGTAGTAGTAATTGTAGCCAAAGGAATAGAACAAATAGTTGCAGTCGGAGTAATAGCAGGGGCTATCCTAGCAGTATTTATCGTTGAAGCAGAAGTTGTAGTCGTAGCTGTAGTAGTAGTAGGAGGAGTAGTAGTAGTAGTATTAGTAGTTGTAGCAGAAGTAGTAGAAGTTGTAGTAGTTGTAGTAGTAGCAGTTGTCGTATAAGTAGGAGAAATAGTAGTAGTAGTAGTAACAGAAGCATCAACAGTACTAGCAGTAGTAGTAGTAGCTATAGCTGTAGTAGTAGCAAAAGTAGTAGCAGCAGAAATAGTAGTCATAGTAGTCGTAGTAGTAGCAATAGAAGCAACAGCAGTAAGGGCAGTAGTAGTAGTAGTTGCAGTAGTAGCAATGATAGTAGTAGTAGTAGTAGTAGTAGTAGTTGTTGTAGTAGTCGTCATAGTAGAAGGGGTAGTAGTAGTTAGAGAAGTATGTGTTTTAGCAGTAGTTGTAGTACTAGCAGCAGTAGTACTAGTAGCAGTAGTAGTATTAGAATTAGTAGCAGTAGGAGAAATAGTAGCAATATTAGTAGCAGAACTAGTTGTAGCTGTAGTAGTGGTAGTAGTCGTGTTATTAGTAGTAGTAGTAGCAGCCGTGGTAGTAGTAGCAGTAGTAGTAGCAGAAGTAGTAAAAGGAGAAGTTGTATTTAAAGCAGTAGAAGCAGTAGTTGTAGAAATATTATTAGCAATAGAAGTAATAGTAGTAGTAGTAGTAGTAGCAATATTTGAAGTCGCAGTTATAGTAGTTGCAGTAGTTGTTGTTATTATTGTAGTAGTAGTTGTAATAGTATTAGTAATAGTAGTTGCAGCAGTAGAGTAGTAGTAGTTGCAAAAGTAGCAAAAGTAGTGGTAGTAGTAGTTGGTAGTAGTGTTAGCAGTAGAAACAACCGTAGTAGCTATAGAAGTTGTAGCTGTTGTATTAGTAGTAGCAGTAGTATTGGCTGTAGTACTAATTGCAGCAAAAGTAGCCGTAGTAGTAGTAGAAGAAGTAGTCACATCATTAGTAGTAGGAGTATCAGTAGCAGTAGCTGTGGTTGTGGTGGTAGTAGAAATAGGAGTAGTGGAAGTAGTAGGAGGTGTTGTAGTAGTAGGTGTAGGAGAAGTAGTAGTATAAGATATTGCAGTAGTAATAGTAGTAGTAGTTGTTGTTGTTGTAGTAGTAGAGGTTGCAGTAGTAGCTGAAGTAGTAGCAGTAGCAGTAGTTGTAGTAGAAGTAGTAGTAGTAGTAGAAATAGTAGTATTAGTAGTAGTAGTAGAAATAGTAGTCATAGTAGTAGTAGCAGCAGTAGTCAAGGTAGTACTAGTACTACTAGTAGTAGTAGTATTAATAATAGTTGCAGTAGTAGTTGTTGTATTACTAAGAATCGTAGTAGCAATATTAGTAGTACCTGTAGTAACAGTAGTAGCAGAAATAGTAGCAGTAGTTGTAGTGTTAGTAGTAGTAGTGGTAGCTGCCAGAGTAGTAGTAGATGTAGTAGAAGTGGTAGTAGTAGTTTCAATAGTAGTAGCAGAAGTAGTAGAAGCAACAGGAGTAGTCGCAATATCTGTAGTAGTAATAGAAGTGGTAGCAGGAGCAGTAGTAGTAGCAGTAGAAGCATTAGAAGCAGTTGTAGCACTAGTAAAAGCTAGAGTGGTAGCAATAGTAGGAGCTGCAGTAGTAGTAGTAGGAGTAGCAGTAGCAACAGTAGAAGTATTAGTAGTTGTAGTAGCAATAGTAGTAGGAGTATCAGTAGTAGTAGTTGGAGTAGTGGTAGTAGTTGTTATAGCGGTAGTGGCAATAATAGTAGCAATAGTAGTAGTAGTAGTAGTAGTTATAGTAGTAGTTGGAGTAGTATTAGTAGTAGTAGTAGTAGTAGCAGCAGTCGTAGTAGCGGAAGTTGTAGTAGTAGAATGAGCATTAGCAACAGTAGTAGGAGTACCCGTTGCATTTGCAGTGGTAGAAGTGGTAGCAGTAGCAGTAATAGTAGTAGTGGTAGTAGTAGTAGTAGTAGCAGTACTTGTAGTAGTAGTAGTAGTAGGGGCAATAGTAGTCATTGTAGTCCTAGCAGCAATAGTAGTAATAGTAGCGGTAGTGGTAGCATTATTAGTAGTAGTAGTCAACACAAGAGTAGTAGTAGCAATGGTAGCAGTAGTAGTGGTAGTGGTAGTAGTAGTAGCACTAGCAGTTGTTGTAGTAGTAGTAGTAGTAGAAGTAGACATAGAAGGAGTTGCAGTAGTAGTTGTGGTATTATAGCAGTAGTAATAGTAGCAATAGTAGCATCAGAAGTAGTAGTAGTAGGAGAAGTAGTAGTAGTATCTATAGCAGTGGTAGTAGTTGTACTATTAGTAGCATTAGTGGTACTAGCAGCAGCAGTAGTGGTAGTACTAGTGGCAATAGTAGTAGCAGAAGTAGTAAAAGGAGAAGTTGTATTTAAAGCAGTAGTTGTTGTTGTTGTAGAAGTAGCAGTTGTTGTAGTAGAAGTCACAATTGCAGTTGTAGTAGTAGTGGAAGTAGTAGTGCAGTAGAAGTAATAGTAGTAGTGGTGGTGGTGGTGGTTAGAGGAGTAGTAGTAGTAGTAATATTACTTGTAGTAGTTGCAATAGTAGCAAAAGTAGTCTTAGTAGTACGAATAGTAGAAACAGCCATAGTAGCTGTAGAAGTAGTAGCAGCAGTAGTAGTAGAAGTAACAGTTGTGGCTATAGTACTAATAGCATCAAATGTAGCCACAGTAGTAGTAGGAGGAGTAGTAGTAGGAGAGGTAGTAGTAGTAGTAGTAGTAGTAGTAGTAGTAGAAATAGTAGTCGTAGTTTTATTAGCGATAGTAGTCTTAGCAGCAACTGCAGTAGTAGTAGTAGAAGTAGTAGTAGTAATAGTAGTAGTGGTAGCAATAGAAGTAGTTGTTGTTGTTGTTGTAGCGGTAGTCGTAGCTGTAATAGTAGTAGTGGTAGTAGCAACTGTAGTATTGGAAGAAGTAGTAGTAGTAATAGTAGTAGTAGCATAAGTAGTAATCGCAACAGTAGTGGGCATAGTATTGGTAGCAGTGATACAAGTAGCAACAAGAGTAGTAGCAGTAATAGTAGTAGAAGTAGTAGAAGCAGTTGTAGCACTAATAGAAGTTGGAGTGGTAGTAGGAGTCGGAGCAGTAGTAGTCATAGTAGGAGTAGCTGTAGTAGCACTGGAAGTATAAGTAGTTATAGTAGCAGTAGTAGTAGGAGTATCAGTAGTAAAAAAAGTGGTTGTAGTAGTAGCAGTAGTTGGAGTAGTTGTAATAATAGTAGCAGCGGTAGAAGTAGAAATAGTAGAGTAGTACTAGTAGTTGGAATAGTATTAGTAATAGTAGTAGTAGCTATTGTTATGGTAGTATTAATCATACAAGCTACTGATATGGTAGTAGTAGTCTAGAAGTAGGAGAAGTAGCAGCAGCAGCAGCAGCAGCAGAAGTAGTTGCAGTAGTAGTAATAAAAGTAGTAGTAAAAGTAGCAGTAAGAAATAGTAGTAGTAGTAGTAGTAGTACTAGTAGTAGTAATAGTAATAGATGTAGGAGTAGTAGTTGTTGTAGTAGTAGAAATAGTTGTAGCAGTGGTAGTAATAGTAATAGCATTAGCAGAAGTAGCAGCAATGGCGGTAGCACTAGTTATAATAGTAGTAGCTGTAGGAGCAATAATAGCAGTGGTAGTTATAGTAGTAGTAGTGGTAGTAGTAGTAGTAGTAGTGGTAGTAGTAGTAGTAGTAGTAGTGGTAGTCGTAGTAGCAGCAATAGTTGTTGTACTAGTACTCGAAGAAGTAGTAGTAGTACTACTACTAGTTGTAGTAGTAGTAGCAGTAGTCATAGTACTACTGGTGGAATCGGTAATAGCACCATTAGTAGTAGTAGAACTAGTTGTTGGAGTAGTAATAGTAATAGTTGTAGGAGTAGTTTTAGTAGGAGTAGTACCAGTAGTAGTAATAGTAGTAGTACTTAAAATAGTAGTAATAGTAGTTGTAGTAATTGTAGTAGTAGTAGTAGTAGTAGTAGTTGTTGTTGTTGTAATAGTAGTTATTGTTGAAGTGGTAGTTGTGGCAATAATAGTAGTAGTGGTAGTTGTTGTTGTTGTTATTGTGGTAGTAGCAATCGTAGTAATTGTAGTAGTAGTAGTAGTAGCAGTATCTGCAGCAGTAGTAGCAGCAGTAGCAGCTGTAGCAGTAGTAGGAGTATTAGTAGTTGCAGCAGTACTAGAAGTAGCAGTAGTTGTTGTAGTAGTATCACAAGTAGCAGAAGTGGCAGTTGGAGTAGCAGTACTAGCGGTAGTAGTAGAAGTAGTAGTAGTTATAGTAATAGAAAAAGTAGCAGTAGTAGTAGTAGAAGCCGTTGCAGTAGTAGTAGTAATAGTAGTAGTTGCAGTTTTTGCAGTTATCGAAGTAGTAGTAGCTTTAGTACTAGTAGTTGTTGTCATAGTAGTTGTAGGAGTTGTAGTAGGAGTTGTAGTAGTAGCAGTACCAGTAGATGTGGTAATAGCAGCAGCAGTAGTAGTAGCCGCAGCTGTTGTAGTAGTTGTAGCAGTTGTAGTAGTAGTAGAAGCCGCTGGAGTAGTAGTAGTAGTAGTAGTGGCAGTAGTAGCAATAGTAGTAGTAGTAGTAGTAGTAGTAGTAGTAGTAGTAGTAGTAGCAATAGTAGTAGTATTAGTAGTGGTAGTAGTGGCAGAAGTAGCTATAGTAGTGGTAGTAGTAATAGTAGTAATAGCAATAGCAGTAGCGGTAGCAATAGTAGTAGCAGCAGTAGTATTAGGAGTAGGAGTAGTTGTAGCAGCAGCAGTAGTAGAAGCTGCAAAAACCGAAGTAGTAATAGTAGTAGTAATATAAGGAGCAGCAGCAGTAACGGGAGTGGCAGTAGTAGTATTAGGAGTAGGAGTAGTTGTAGCATTAGTAGTAGTAGAAGCAGCAAAAGCAGTAGTAATAGTAGTAGTAATAGCTATAGCAGTAGTCATAGTTCTGATTGCAGTATAAGGAGCAGCAGCAGCAATGGGAGTAGCTATTGTAGCTGAAGTAATAGTATTAGTTGTAGCAGTAGTAGCAATTATAGTAGTAGCAGTACTAATAGTAGTAGTAGCAGCTGTTGTATCAGCTGTAGTAGTAGTAGAAGAAGAAGTAGTAATAGTGGTAGAAGAAGTTCTAGCATAAGTTGTAATAGTTGTAGTAGTAGTGTTAGTAGGAACAACACTATTACGAGTTGTAGCACCAGCAGTCGTAGCAGTAATAGGAGCAATTTTAGTAGTTGTAGTAGTAGTAGCAGTAGAAGTAGTAGTAGTAGCAATAGTTGTAGTATTGGCTGTTGCAGTAGCAGTAGAAGTAATAGCATTGAGATTAGTAGAAGTAGAAGTCGTGGTAAAGGCAGTAGTAGCAATAGTAGCAATAGTAGTAGTAGTAGTAATAATAGTAGTAGTAGTAGTAGTAGTAGTAGTAGTAGTACAGGCAATAGAAGAAGAAGAAGTAGTAGTAGTAGTAGTAGAAGCATTAGCAATATAGTAGTATTAACAGTAGCAGTTGTAGCAATTGTGGTAGTAGTAGGATAAGAAGAGCAGAAGCAATAGTAGTACCAATAGTGGCAACCGAAGAAGTAGTATTATTAGAAATATTTATAGAAGTAGTAGTATTTATTGCAGTAGTAGTAGTAATTGTTATTGCTGTACAAGATGTAGTAGCAGCAGTAGTAGTAATTATTGTAGTTGTAGCACGAGTAGTAGCCATAGTAGCAATAGTAGCAAAATTAGCATTTGTAGTAGCAGTAGTTGTACTATCAGTAGCAGTAGAAGCAGTAATAGCGGTAGTAGTAGTAATAGTAATAGTAGTAGTAGTAGTATTAGTAGTAGCAACAATATATAGTAGTACTAGCAATAGAAGTTGAAGTAGCAGTAGCAATTGTAGCAGAAGTAGTAGTAGTAGTAGTATCATAGCAGCAGCAGTAGTGGTAGTAGTAGTTGTAGCTGTAGTAGCAGTAGTAGTACCGGAAGCATTAGTCATTACAGCGAAAATAGTAGTAGTGTTAATAACTATATTAATAGTAGCACTCATAGTAGCAGAAATTGCAGTAGTAGGAGAAGTAGAAGTAGCAGTAACTGCAATAGTAGTCATAGTAGTAGTTGTTGTAGTACATGTAGTTGCAGCTGGAGAAGTAGTAGTAGCAGTAGTAGTAGTAGTTGTGTCGTAGCAACAGTTGTAGTAGTAGTACTAGTACCGGCAGCATTAGTTGTTCCAGCGGGAATAGTAGTAGTATTAATAACTGTATTAGTAGTAGGACTCATAGTAGCAAAAATTGTTGTAGTAGGAGAAGTAGTAGTAGTAGTGACAGTAATAGCAGTCATAGTAGTAGTTGTTGTAGTACCTATACCTGCAGTTGCAGAAGTAGTAGTAGCAGTCGCAGAAGTGGTACAGTAGTTGTAGTAGTAGTAGTAATAGTAGTATTAGTAGAAGTAGTATTAGTTGTAGTTGTAGTATTAGTAGCAGAAGTAAGAGTAGTGATAGTATAAGTACTAGTAGTAGTAGTAGTAATAGTACTAGTACTAATAGTATAAGTAGTAATTGTAGTAGTAGTACTAGTAGTACTAGTATAAGTAGTAGTAGTTATAGTTGTAGTAGTAGGAGTAGCTGTACAAGTTGCAATAGTAGCAGCTGTTGCAGAAGTAGTGGTCGTAGTAGTAGTAGTAGTAGTAGTAGTAGTAGTGGGAGGAGTTGTAGCAGCAACAGGAGCAGTAGTAGTAGTAGCAACGGTGGTGGTGGTAGTAGTAGTAGTAGTAGTAACAGTAGTAGCTGCAGCAGTAGCAGCAATAGTCACAGTAGTATTACTACTAGTAGTAGTAGTTCCAGTAGTATTAGCAGCAGCAGTAGTAGTACCATTAGTATTAGTAGTAGTGCTGTTAGTATTCGTAGTAGTAGTAGTTGTAGTAGTAGTAGGAGGGGTAGTAGTTGTAGCAATAGTAGCAGTATTATCGGTAGTAGTTGTAGAAGTTGTCGTGTTGTGGTAATAGTAGTAGTAGTAGTAGTAGCAGTAGTTGTCGCAAATGAAGTACTAGTAGCACTAGTGGCAGAAGTAGTAGTGGTTATAGCAGTAGTAGCAGCAGCAGCAATAGTTCTAGCAGCAGAAGTAGCAGTAGCAGTAGTAGTAGTTGTAATAGTAATAGTAGTAGCATTAGTAGTAGAAGTTGCAATTGTAGTAGTGATAGTAGTCGTAGCAGAAGTAATAGTAGTAGTAGTTTCAGTAGTAGCAGCAACAGTAGTAGTAGTAGTAGTAGTTGTAGAACAATGAGTAGTAGTAGTAGTAGTAGCATTATTAACAGTCGTAATTGTAATAGGTCTAGTTGCAGTGGTAGTAGTATCAATAGTAGTATTAGTGGGAATAACAGTTGTAGTAGTAGCAGTGGTAGTCGAAGTAGTAATATTAGTAGGAGAAGTAGCAGCAATAACCGAAGCATTAAAAGTTTTAGTAGTCATTGTTGTTGTTGTAGCGATAGTAGTCGTAGTAGCTGTAATAGTAGAACTAGTAGTAGAAGGAGTAGTAATTTAGTGGCAGTCAATGTAGTGGTAGCAGTAGTAGCAACAGTAGTAGTAGTAGTTATTGTAGCAACAGTTGCAGAAGTAGCAGTAGTTGTACAAGTAGTAGTAGTAGCAGTAGTAATTATTGTGGCAGCCAAAGAAGTGTTAGCAGTAGTGGCAGAAGTAACCATAGTAGTAGCACTAGTTGTAGCAACAGTTGAAGCGGCAGTAGCAGTGGCAGTAGTATTAATAGTAACAGAAGTAGAAGTGGTAGTAGTAATATTGGTGGTGGTAGTAGTAGTAGTAGTAAGAGTAGTAATAGTAGTAACACTTGTAGCAGTAGTAGTAGTACTAGAGGCAATAGTATTAGTTGGAGTAGCAATAGTTATAGTCGTGGTAATAGTAGTAGGGGAAGTAGTAGTAGCAGTAGCAGCTGTAGTAGTATTGGTAGTAGCTATAGTTGTCGTGGTAGTAGTAATAGTAGTAGTAATAGTAGGAACTGTAGTAATAGTAGCAGTTGTAGTAGCAGCTATAGTAGCAGTGGTAGTAGTAGTAGCAGTAGTAGTAGTTGCAGCAGAAGTAGTAGTCGCAGTAACAGTAGTACTAGGAGAGGTAGTAGTGGTAGTGGTAGTAGTAGTAGTAACAGTTGTTGCAGCAATAGCAATAGTAGTAGCAGCGGTAGTAATAGTAAAAATTGTAGTAGTAGCGGTAATAGCAACAATAGTAGTAGTAGTAGTAGTAGCAGCTGTAGTAGTATTGGTAGTAGCTATAGTTGTCGTGGTAGTAGTAATAATAGTAGTAATAGTAGCAACTGTAGTAATACTAGCAGTTGTAGTAGTAGGTATAGTAGTAGTGGTAGTAGTAGTAGCAGTAGTAGTAGTTGCAGCAGAAGTAGTAGTAGCAGTAACAGTAGTACTAGGAGAGGTAGTAGTGGTAGTGGTAGTAGTAGTAGTAGCAGTTGTAGCAGCAATAGCAATAGTAGTAGCAGCAGTAGTAATAGTAAAAGTTGTAGTAGTAGAGGTAATAGCAACAATAGTAGTAGTAGTAGTAGTAGTTGTTGTTGTTGTTGTAGTAGTACTTGTAGCAATAGTAGTAGTGATAGTAGTGGTAGTAGTAGTAAGAGTAGTAGTAGTAGTGGTTGTAAGTGTAGTAGTTGTAGTAGCAATAGCTGTAGTAGGAGCAGTAGCAGCAATAGTAGTTGTAGCAGTAGTAGTATTAGTTGTAGAAGGGGCATTAGTAGTAAAAGTAGTTGTAGCCATAGCCGCACTAGCAATATTAATGGTAGTATTTGTAGTAGTAGTAGTGGTAATAGTAGAAGAAGTAGTTGTAGTAGTAGTAGTTGTAGTCATAGTTGTAGTGGTAGTGGCAGTAGTATTAGTAGTCATGCAGCAGTAATAGTAGTAGTATTAGGAGGTGGAGAAGTTGTAGTCGTAGTAGTAATAGCAGCAGCAGTAATTGTAGTAGTAGTACTAGTAATAGTAGTTGTTCATGAAGTAGAAGTAGTAGAAGAAGTTGAAGTAGAAGTAGCAGTAGCAACAACAGTTGTTTGAGTAGTAGTAGTAGAAGCAGTAGCAGAAGTACTAGTAATTCTCTATTTCTTTCTTCTTTCTCGGACCCTTGTGCCTTTTTCAGTAGAGCAGATCGGAGAGTAGGTTGGTTTACATTCCCATCCGAAAGATAAACAAAGGATAGACAGGAGCAAGAAGCGTAGGTCAACCATCATCGGAAGAGGGACATAGCATTTGGACGGTCGAGGGAGCCAGGCCTACCTACCACTGACTCTTCATAGGGGAATTCCTCTTTCCACAAAAGCAGCCAGCAAGGGCGGGTTGTTCTCCTAGAAGTAGTAGTTGTAGTAGCTGGAGCCGCAGTTGTAGTGCCAGCAGTAGTGGAAGTAATAGGAGCAAGAGTAGTAGTTGTAGTAGTAGCAGTAGCAGTGGGAGAACTAGTAGAACTAGTAGTAGTAGTTGGAGCGACATTAGTAGAAGTAGTAGTCACAGTAGTCATAGTAGTACAAATAGTAGTAGTTGTTGTAGCAATAGCAGCAGTAGTAGTAGGAGTAATAGTTGTAGTAGCAATAGCTAAAGTAGCAGTAGTCGAAGTAGTAGCAGGAGTATCATTAGTAAAAATAATAGTAGTTGTAGTAGTAATAGTAGTAGTTGTTGTAGCTAAGAGAATTACTACTACTACTACAGCAATAGTTGTTACTGCAACTACTACTGCTATGACTACTACTACTACTACTACTACTACTACTAGTACTATTACTACTACAACTACTACTACTATCACTACTACTAGAGCTACAACTTCTACTACTACTAATTCTACAAGTATTAAAGCTACTGGCACTAGTACTACTACCACAACCGCTACTCCTACTACTTTTGTTACCACTAGTACTACTACTGCAAGTACTTCTACAACTTCTACAATCACTACTACTATGATTGTTACTACGACTACTAGTACTACTATTAAAATAATGTAATTGCTGCTATTATTGCCACTAATACTAAGAGTAAAACTCCGACAAATATTACTATGACTACTACTACTACTACTACTACTACTCTGACTGCTACTACCACTACTACTACAACTATTGCTCCTACTGCTAGTATTACTTCTACTACTAGTACAACAACAACAATTACTACTACTCCTACTCCTACTACTGCTACTAATACTATGACTACAGCTGCTACTCCTCCTCCTCCTCCTCCTCCTCCTCCTACTACTACCTCTATTACTTCAGTTACTACTACTATTCCCACTACTATTGTTGCCACTACTACTATTGCCACTACTATTATTGTAACAACCACTACTACTACTACTGCAACTACCACTACTACTACAACTACTGCAAGTACTACTACCACTACTGCTGCAACTACCACTACTACTACAACTACTACTACTCCTACTACTACTATTACTACTAGTACTACTATTATTAGCACTACTACTACTTCTCTTACTAATGCTACTACTACTACTACTACTACTATTGCTAATATTGCTACTACTACTACCCTTAATGCTACTACCACTACTATTACTTCAACTGCTACTACTACAAATACTGTAGTTGCTATTGAAACTACTGCTGCAACTACTTTAGTTACTACTACAACTACTTGTGCCACTGCTACTACTCTTGCTACTACTACTACACCTACAGCTGTTACTACTACTACTACTATTACTATGACCGTTACTACTACTTCCACTACAACTACAACTGCTACTACTGCTATGACTACTACTGTTTCTACTGCAACTACCGTGGCTACTAAAACTATAACAACTAGTCCTACTACTACTACTACTACAACTTCTCCTACTGCTACTATTGCAATTTGTACTACTACTACGACTTCTCCAAGTACTTCTACTACCTGTAATACTACCACGACAACAATAATACTACTACTACTTTCACTCCAACAACTACAATCACTGTGGCTGCTTCTACTACTACAACTAGTGCTACTACTACTCCTACTACTATTATTGCTAGTCTTACAGCTAATACTGCTACTACTACTGCTGCTGCTACTATTATTCTTGCTGCTGCTCTTCTTGCTACTGAGACTAATATGGCTAATACTACTACTACTACTATTGCTACTGCTACTACTACTAATAATAATAATATTACTGAGACTACTACTACTACTACTACTAGTACTGCTATGGCTAATGCTTTTGATATAGTTGCTCCTAATACTACTACACCTTCTACTTCTCCTACTAATAGTACTACCGTGACTGCTACTATTGCTACCACAACCACTAAAACTAATACTACTGCTACCACTGCTACTACTAATACTACTACTACTGTTACTACTGTGGTTACTAATACTACTATAGCTAATCCTGCTACTATTACTACTGCTATTGTTGTTGTTGTTGCTACTACTACTACCACAACTACTACTATTGTTGCTATTGTTGTTGTTGCTACCACTACAACTACTACTATGACTTCTCCAACTGCTACTACTATTGCTACTGATTCTAATCCTACTACACTACTATTGCTTCTAATGCTACCCACACTTCTTTTGCTTCAACTGCTAGTACTACTACAGCTTCACTACTACTGTTACTCATACTACTACTGCTGCTACTTCTAACACTATTACTACTACTGCTGCTGCTACTGTTACTACAACTATTACAACTACTACTGCCACTAATTATTCTACTGCTATTGTTACTACTACTACTACTACTACTACTACTGTTAGAACATCTGCTACTACTTCAACTACTACTATAACTACTACTACTACTACTTTTCCTGCAACAACAACTATTACTATGCCTGCAGTTACTAATACTATTGGTACTACTGCTGCTGCTACTACTACTTCTACTAATGTTATAGCTACTACTCCTGCTACTATAACTACTACTGCTACTAGTACAAATACTACTACTATTACTTCTACTGCTACTACGGCTACTACGACAGCTCCTATAACTACTAATACTACTAAAACTACGACTACAACTACTACAACCACAGCTACTGTTGCTACTACTACTGCTAGTACTACTGCTACTACTGTTACAAATGCTACTCCTACTACTACTACTTCAGCTACTACTAATGTTGTTGTTGCCGCAGCTATAGTAGCTGCTACTACTACCACTTCAACTACTACAACAACTACTAGTACTAGCGCTACTACTACTACAACAAAAGCTACTAATGTTGTCATTGCTACTACTACTACTACTTTATTACTACTTCTGCTTCTGCTACTACTACAAATATTGCTACTGCTACTTCAGCTTCTCCTCCTACTGCTACTACCACTTTACTACTACTACTTCTGCCACTACTACCACTACTGCTACTAGTAATATTACTCATACTCCAACTACTGCTACTGCTGCTGCTACTACTGCTATTACTACTACTACTACGATGTTTACTACTACTTCTACTCCTGCTACTATAGCTAGCAATACTACCACTACTACTATTATGCCTATTACTACAACTACTGCTGCTATTGCTACTACTGCTGCAGTAACTATTGATTGTAATGCTACTACAGCCACTAATGAAGTTGTAGCTGCTACTGCCGCAACTACCGCTACATTATTGTAGCGGCTACTTGTACTGCTACTACTACTACTACTCTTACAATTACATCCACTATAACTACTACTCCTCCTACTACTACTACTACCACTGCTGCTACAACCACTAATTATGATAATGCTACTTTTATAGCTACTACAACTACTACTGCAACTGCACCTACTATTGAAACCAATATGGCTACTATTGCAACTACAACTACCGCTATAAGTACTACTACTACTACTACTACTACTACTACTACTACTACTACTACTACTACTACTAGTACTAATTCTACTACTACTGTTGCTACTACTATGGTGACTACAACTAGTACAACTGTTGCTACTACCATTGCTACTTCTACTCTGCTACTACTACTTCTACTACTATTGCACCTACTATTGTTGCAGCTGCTATAGCTACTCCTACTAGTACCACTACAACTACTACAACAATAACAACTACTAGTGCTACTACTACTACAACCAATTCTACAACTACTGCCCCTGCTGCTGCAACTACGGCTGCTACTACAACAATAGCTATTGCTACTATAGCTACAACTACTACAGCTGCTGCTGCTGCTACTACTACTACTACTACTGCACCTACTTCTATTGCGACTACTGCTACTACTACTACTACTATAAGTGCTACAACTACAACTAGTACTACTGCTACGACTAGTACTGCTACTGCTGTTACCCTTACTACTACTACAGCTACTACTACTACTACTACTTCTGCTACTGCTACAGCTGCAACTTTTGTAACAACTACAACTACTAATTCTACAACTAGTGTAGCTGTTAATATTCCTGCTACAACTACTACTACTACTTCTACAACAACTACTACAAATACTACAACTGCTACTACTACAACAACAACAACAACAACTACTGCTACTACTATTGCTATTTCTACGACTACTACTACTACAACTACTACTACTTAAACTACTACTGTTGTTGCTACTACTACTGCGAATACTACTACTACAACTGTTTCTACTACCACTGCTACTGCTACTTCTACTACTACTACTACTGTTGCTACAGCTACTACAACTACTACTACTGCTACTACCACTACAACTACTACAACAACTGCTACTCTGAGTGCTACTACTACTACAACTAATGTTACTACTAGTGCGACTGCTAATGCAGTTGCTGCTACATCTACAACAATAAGTGCTATGGCTGTAGCTACTACTACTACTACTATTACCACTGCTGTTGCTACTACTAATACTACTACTCCCACTTCTATTGCTACTTCTGCCACTACTACTACTGCAAGTACTACTACTACGACTATTGCTATACCTACTACTACTACTGCTACTGTTGCTACTCTTATTACTACTATAGATACTACTACTTCAAATGCTACAACAACTACTACTACTTCTACGGCTGCTACTGCTGCTAGTTGTGTAACTACGATAGCTACTACGTCTACAACTAGTGCTACTGCTACTATTCTTGCTACTACTACTACTGCTAGTAGTAGTACTACTACTTCTACTACTACTACAACAACTTCTAAACATACTATTACTGCTACTACAACAACAACAGCAACAACAACTACTACTACTATTACTATTGTGGCTTCTAATACCACTACTAATACTATGACAACTACTGCTACTACAACTACTCTAGCTACAACTGATGCTACTACTGCAACTACTTCACCGACTACTGCAACTACTAGTGCTATTGCTACTGCTACTGCTACTACTACTACTACTACAATTGCCACTACAACTACTAGTTCTATTACTACTACTGCTCCTCCAACTACTGCTTCTATTGCTACTACTATGGCTACTAATACTACTACAACTAGTCCTACTGCTGCTACTACTACTACTTTCGTTGTTGCTGCTGTTGTTACCACTAATACTACTACTACTGTTGCTGTGGTTGTTGTTGCCAACACTACTACTACTACTACAACTTCTCCAACTACTATTGCTACTGCTACTGCTTCTACTGCTACTACTTCTACTCGTACTACTACTACCGCTACTGCTACAACTTCTACTACTGCTAACACTTATACTTTTGCTGCTGCTACTACTGCTACTATTGCTACTTCTACTACTAGTATTACAACTATTGCTACTACTAATGTTTCTACTAATATTGTTACTACGACTAATACTACTACCACAACTACTGCTATAACCTCCGCTATTACTAGTACTACTACTATAACAACTGCCGCCACCACCACCACTACTACTACTTTTCCTACAAGAACAAATACTACTACTGCTGCTCCTATGGCTGCTACAACTACAACAACTGCTACTGCTAGTACTACTACTACTACTACTTCTATTAGTATTACTGCTACTGCTCCTGCGACTACGACTACTACTACTACTACTGCCACTGCTAATATTACTACTACTACTATTACTGCTACTACTGCTAGTACTACTACTCCTATTATTATTACTACTACTACTCCTGCTACTACAGCTACCACCACCACTACTACTATTATTGCGACTACTACCACAACTACTGTTGTTGCTACTGCTGCTGCTGTTACAACTACTGCTTGTAATACTACTACCGCCACAAATATTGCTGCAACTGTTGCTACCGCAACTACCACTATTACTAATGTTGTGGCTACTAGTAGTAATACTACTACAACTACTGTACAATTACTTCTACTTCAACTACTTCTGCCACAACTGCTAATACTGCAAAGTCTACTACTACTACAACTGCTACTTATATAGCTACTACTACTACTCCTGCTACTGCTACTACTATTGCAACTGCTACTTCTACTATTGCTACAACAAGTACTACTACAACAATAACTACTACTACTATTGCTATTGCCACACTACTGTTGCTACAACAACTACTACTACTTTTACTACTACTGCTGTTGCTAATATTGCTGCTACTACTACTACTATTACTGTTGCTACTGCCACTGCTATAGCTACTCCTATTACTAATACTTCTCTTACTATAATTACTTTCGTTGCTGTAGCTGCTACGGCTACTATAACAACAACTACTACTAGCGCTACTTCTATAACAACTAATGCTACCACTGTTGCTATTGCTACGACAACTGCTGCAACTACTACAATAACTGCTACTGCTGCTGTAGCTACTACTACTCCTCCTACTTCTATTGCTACTGCTACTACTACTACTACTACTATAAGTACAAGTAATACAACTAGTACTACAACAACAACAACTACTACTACTGCTGCTACTCTTACTACTACTACAGCTACTAATACTTCAACAGCCGCTATTGCTACTACTACTTCTACTGCTGCTACTGCTGCAACTTTTGTAACTACAACAACTAGTGCTACTATTACTATTCTTGCTACCGCTACTACTACTATTACTGCAATAACTACTACTACTACTGCAATAACTACTACTACTGTAACTACTGCTACTACTACTACTACTACAACTACTACAAATACTACTACTACTACTACTACTATTGTGGCTCCTAATACCACTACAAGTACTCCTACTAATAATAGTACTGTTGCTCTTGCTACTACTGTTGCTACTCCTACTCCTACTACTACTACAACAGCTTCTTCTGCTGGTACTGCTACTACTACGACAACATCTACTACTACTATTTTAGCTCCTTTTGCTACTACTACTGCTGCTACGACTATTACTTGCACTTCTACTAATTTCACTGCTACTACATATACTACTATAGCGACTACTGCTACTGATAATACTAATATTGATTCAACAGCAACTACTGCAACTACAACTACTACTAATTCTACTACTATGACTACTAGAACTACTAAAATTGCTGCTACTACTGCTACTACTACTGGTGCTACTACTCCTAATACTGCAACTACTACAACTACAACAACTACTGCTGCTACTAGTACAACAACTACTACTGTGACAACTTCAGCTACAACTTCTTCTACAACTATTTCTACTGCTACTACAACTACTACTGCTGCTCCTGTTGCTACTACTAATACGACTACTACTAATGCTGCTACTACTACTACTATCATTGCTACTACTGCTTCTACTACTACAACTACTACTACAAAAAATACTATTACTTCTGCTACAATAGCTACTACTGCAGCTACTACAACTACTACAACAACTACTATTGCTATTGCTGCTGCATCTGCTACCACAATAGCAACTGCTACTACTGCTACTACTGATGCAAATATTGCAACTACAACTATGACTACTACTACTCCTACTATTGCTACTATTTATGTAGCTTCTACTATAACTACTGCAACAAGTACTCCCACTCCTAATACTACTGCTACTACTAGTACTGCTACTGAAACTACTACTATTACTACAACACTACTTCTGCTATTTCTGCTACAAATACTACTGCTAATATTACATTGACTTCTACTCCTACTACCGCTGCTACTACAACAACTACTACTACTACTTCTACTACCGCTGCCACTCAGACTACTACCACTAATGCTACTATTGCTACTACTACTACTAGTACTATTATTACTACTACTACTACTAATATTATTACTACTACTACTAGTACTATTACTACTACTACTAGTACTATTACTACTACTACTAGTAGCAGTAGTATTACTACTACTACTACCATTGCTACTACTATTGCTGCTGCTGCTACTACTATTACTATTACTGTTGTTGTTGCTGCTACTACTACTACTGCGGCTTCTACTACTACTACTTCTACTACTACTTCTACTGCTACTTGTGGTACAACTACTACTATAGTTGCTACTACTACTTCTTCAGCTACAACTACTACTACTTCTTCTACAACAACTACTACTAGTACAACTACTACAACTACTGCTACTCCTATACCTATTTCTGCTACTAGTGCTACTACTACTACTACAACTACTATAACTACTGGTTCTACTAGTACTACTGGTAAAACTACTACTACTTTAGCTACAACACTGCTACAACTTCTGTGACTACTACAACTACTACTACTCAGCTACAGCTACTACTGAAACTACTACTACAATTGCTGCTGCTACTTATACTTCTGCTCCATCTAGTGCAACTACTGCTACTAATGCTACAACTACAAGTACTACTACTATAGTAGTACCACAACTACATTTACTACTTCTACTGCTACTACTCCTACTATTACTATATCTACTACCGCTTTAACTACTACTACTGCTCCTGCTCCTGCTCCTCTTCCTCCTGCTATGTCTATAACTACTACAGCTATAACTTCTACAACTAGTGCTACTACTAATATTCTTGCTAATAGTACTACTACTGCTATTGCTACTACAACTACTATTACTACTACTACTACTACTACTACTACTCCTCCTCCTCCTCCTCCTCCTA
Organism: Trichopus zeylanicus subsp. travancoricus; assembly: GCA_005019695.1. Taxonomy (NCBI): domain Eukaryota; kingdom Viridiplantae; phylum Streptophyta; class Magnoliopsida; order Dioscoreales; family Dioscoreaceae; genus Trichopus; species Trichopus zeylanicus. The sequence continues at coordinate 28,394 of RXID01001492.1, read as the reverse complement.
CTACTACTACTACAACAACAACAACTACTACTACAGATACTACTACTACAACCACCACCACCACCACCGCCACTACTACTACTACTTCTGTCTCTACTAATATCACTACAAACACTCCCACTACTACTAGTACTATTGTTGTTGCTGCTGCTAACACTAGTACCACTACTACTGTTGTTGTTGTTGTTGTTACCACTACTACTACAAATACAACTTCTCCTACTACTGCTTCTACTGCTTTTGCTTCTATTGCTACTACTGCTACTACAACCACTACTACTACTACTTTTGCTACTTCTGCTACTTCTGCTACTGCTACTTCCACCGCTACTACAACTGCTGCTACTAGTACTACTAATGTTGATTCAACAACTACTGCAACTACTATTACTACTAATTCTGCTACTACTACTACTACAACTACTACTCTTACTACTAAAATTATTGCTACTACTGCTGCTGCTACTGGTACTAGTACTACTACTGCTACCGTTACAACTTTAGTTCCAACTTCTACTATTGTTACTACTGCAACTGCTACTGCGAATACAACTACTATTGCTACTCCAACTACTATTACTGATACTAGTATTACCGCTACTACAATTATCATTGCTACTATAGCTTCAACTGCTACTACTACTACAATAACAAATACTGTTACTTCAGCTATAATAGCTACTGCTGCTACTACTATGACTACAACAACAGCTACTATTGCTAAAGGTTTTGCTTTGGATACTACAACAACAACTACTACTATTGCTACTCCTACTAATACTGCTACTACAACTATAACTAATATTGCTACTACTTCTGCTGCGATTTCTGCTGCTGCTATTGCTACTACTACTATCACCACTACCACTACTACTACTACTTTTGCTACTACTATTGTTGCTACAATTGCAGCAACTTCAGCTACTAGTACCACTACTACTAATGCAACAACAACTACTGCTACGACTACTACTACCACTTTTGCAACTAATGCCACTATTACTACCACTACCACTACTGCTACTGCTACTACTACATCAATTGGCACCACCACCACCACCACCACTACTATTACTACTAACACTGCTGCCACTACTACAACTACTACTGATACTGTAACAACTATTACTACTACTGCTGTTACAACAACTACTGCTGTTGCTATTGTTTTTTCCACCAACTACCACAACAACTACTACTGATGCTACGACAACTACTACTTCTGCTACTACTACTTTAACTTTTTCTACTACTACTACTACTAGTACAAGTGCTATTACTACCGCTACTACTAATCCTACCCCTACTGCTACTACTGCCACTAGTGCTACCACTACTACTACTAAACTACGACAACCACTGGTCCTAAGGCTACTACTGCTACTACCACAGCTACTACCACGATTACTACTACTGCTACCACTACTATTGCTGCTATTACTACTATTAGTACTACTACTGCTACTACTTCTGCTACTACTAGTATTACTACTACTGCTACTGCCACTACTACTACTGCTATTGCGACTTAACTACCACAACAACAACTACTACTACTATGATGACTACTACTGTAGCCGCGACTTCTACTACTACTGCTGCCACTACTACTACAACTGCAACTACTGCCACTACTACAACAACTACTACTACAATTTCTATTGCTATGACTCCCATGACTACTACTACTACTACTACTACTACTACTACTACTGCAAGTACTACTACTACTACTACTACTACTAATACTACTACCACTACATCAACTACTACTACTACTACTTCTGCTACTACTTCTAGCACCCCTACCACCACTACCACTACTACCACTATAACAAATGCTACTAGTACTACTACTATTGCTACTACAACAACTACTATTACAACTACTACTATTTCTACTACTCTAGTTACAACTACGATGGTGACTACTGCTACTTTTGCTACAACAACAACTACTACTACCGCTTTTAGTTCTACTGCTGCTACAATTCCTACTACTACAACTACAGCTATTACTACTACTAGTACTGCTGCTACTACTATAATTACTACGACTACTACTATTATGGCTACTACTGCTACTAGTACTACTACTACTACTACTACTACTACTACTACTACTTCTCCTACTACAACGACTAGTGCTACTACTGCGGCTATGACTACTGCTACTACAGTGACTACTACTACTAGTACTGTTACTAATGCTACAACTACTACTAATACTACTACTTCTCCTACTTCGACTACTACTACTTCTGCTCCTATAATCGCTACTACTACTACTAATACCACCACAACTACATCTGCTGTGATGACTAGTACTTCTACTACCTCTTCTAGTACCCCCACTACTACTAATGCTACTATGGCTATTGTTGCTACGACTACTACTAATGCTATTACTACTACTACTACAATTGCTACTAATGCCACTACTTTTGCTACTTCTACTACTATTACTTCTACTACAACAACTACTACTACGATTACGACTACTGCTACTACTACAATCACAACTACTACTCCATCTACTACTACTACTCTGACTACTACTGCTGCTGCTACAACGATAACAACTACTACTGCTACTACTTCTAGTACTACTATAATTGCTACTACTACAACTACTACTATTACTACTACTAGTACTGCTGCTACTACTGTAACTACTACTACTACTATTATTACGGCAAGTACTGCTACTACTACTACTAATACTACTATTACTGCTACTACTGCTACAACTCCAACAACTTGTTTTACTACTACTAGTAGTAGTACTGTTACTGATGCTACAACTACGGCGATGACTACAACTACTACTATAATTGCAAATGCTACTACTACTAGTACAACAACTAGTACTCCTACTGCTAGTATTGCTCCAAGTACTACAATAACAATAACTGTTGCTACTGTTACTATTGCTATTACAACTACTTCTCCTACTACTACAACTATTGTTGTTGTTGTTGCTGCTACTACTGCTACTACTGGTACTGCTACAACTGCTGCTGCTACTGCTACTACTACTACCACTATGACCACTACTACTACTACTATTGCTACTACTACTACTAAAAATAACACTGCAACAGCTACGACGACAACTACTTTTACAACCCCTACTACTACTGTTGCTACTGCTACTACAGCTACTACTACTACTACTACAACTGCTACTACTACTACTGCTACTACTTCTGCTATTGCTACTACTACTACTTCTCCAACTACTACTACTACTGCTCCTACGATCGCTACTACTACTACTAATACTACTACGACTCCATCTGCTACTACTACTACTAGTTCTACTACAACTTCCAGTACACCTACTACTACTACTGCTACTACAATTATTATTGCTATGACTACTGCTCATGCTACTGATACTGCTACTGCTACTACTACTACAGCTAATGCTACAACTACTGCTTCTTCTACTACAATTACTTCTACGACAACTAATACTACTACGCTATGACTATTGCTACTAGTACATCTGCTACTATAGTTATAACTACTACTGCTACTACGGCAACTGCTGCTACTACTACTACAACAACTACTACTACTACTGTTACTACTACTACTATAGCTACTACTACTCCTCCAACTACTGCTATTGCTCCTACGAGAGCTACTACTACTACTACTACTACTACCCCAACTACTAAAACTACTACTACTACTTCTACTATTGTTACTAAAGCTACCACTGCAATTATTGCTTCTTCTACTACTACTGCTATTGCTACAACTGCTGCTACTACTACTACTACTATTGCCCTTGTAGCTACTCCTTCTATTACTGCTACTACCAGTATTACTACTACTACTACTACTATTTTTGTTACTGCTTTTTTCACTACTACTACTGTAGCTACTGCTACTACAGCTATCGCTGCTACTACAGCTACCGCTACTGCTACTATTACTTCACCTACTTCTACAACTACTACTACTACAACAACAATAACTACTACTACAACTGCTACTACTGCAACTACTGCTACTACAACTATTGCTGCGGCTACTAATAATACTACTACTACTAATAATAATACTACTACTATAGCTACTACTACAACTACTGCTACTACTATTATACTACGACTGCTCCTACTACTATTACCCCTGCTACTATTTGTTGTACTCCTACTGCTACTACCACTACGACAACTCTTGCTACTACTACTACTACTGCTATTATTTTTACTAGTGATACAGCTACTACTACTGCGACTACTACAACTTCTATGCCAAAAATGGTAACCGCTACTCATACTACTACTACAACCCCTACTACTGCTACTACTTCTACTGCTACTACTATTACTAGTAATACTGCTTCCACTACTATTACTATTGCTACTACTACTCTTACTGCTACCGCTTCTATTACGAGTGATACTCCTACTGTGACTAATCCGACTACTACTACTTCTGCAACCTGTACTTCTACTAGTAATATTCCTACTAGTTCGGGTACTAGAATTACGTCTACAACTACTACTGCTACTCCTTCTATTACTAATTCTCCTACTACGACTACTACTACTACTAATATTGTGGCTACTACGGTTGCCATTACAACTTCTGCTACTTCAACTAGTTCTACAACAACTACTACTACTAACATGGCCACTAGGACCACAACATCTAAGACTACAACTCCTACTACTACTGCTTCTGCTACAACAACAATAACAACTGCTACTACTCCTACTATTATGACTAGTGCTACTACCACTACTACGACTACTATTTCTTCTACCACTGCTACAACTACTACTACTTCTACTACTAGTGCTACTAATACTACTGCTATTACTACCACAACAACTACATCTAATACTAGTACTACTACAACTTCTACTACTACTATTGCTGCCACTACTACTACTGCTACTACTACTACTATGGCTACAACTACTGCTACTACTATTACTAACACGGCTACTATTGCTATTATTGCTACTATTACTACTAATGCTACTGCTCCTGCTACTACTTATGCTACCGCTACTACCACTACACTTGCTGCTATGCTACTACTACTAGTAATGCTCCAACAATAACTACTACAATTATTACTGCCTCTGCTACTCCTACTAATAGTACTACTTCCCCTACTACTACAACTATCGCTCCTACAACTACTACTACTGATACTCCTACAAGTACTACTACTGTCAATACTACTACTGCTACAACTAGTATTATGACTGCTACTACTACTACTACTACGGCTGCTGCAGCTACTTCTATTACAACTACCACAACTACTACAACTACTACTACTTCTATAACTACTACTACTTGTATAACTACTACTACTGCTATCACTACTGTTATTGCTACTACTACTACAAATACTACTACTACTGCTCCTACTACTATTGTTATTACTACAACTTCTCAGCTAATACTAATACTACTACTGCTATTACAAATGCAACAACTATTACTACCACTTCTGCTACTTCTCAAACTACTTCTAGTAATACTGCTATTGCTGCTAATACTACTACTTCTGGAACTGCTACTACTATTGCTGCTCTGCTACTGTTGTTACTACTACCACTACTACTACTACTACTAGTACTACTACTGCTGCTACTGCTGTTGCTACGAATGTTGCCACTACATCTACTGCTACTGCTACTACTTCTACAACTTCTACTACTGTTACTACTATTGCTACTACTACTATTACAACTATTACTACTTTTACAACAACAACAGCAATAACAACTACTACTACAACTACTACTGCCGCTATTACTACTACTACCACTACTAGTGCTGCTATTACTACTACTCTGGCTACACTACTACAATAACTGCTGCTACTACTACTGCAACTACTACAACTAAGAAAACCACTACAACTACTTCAACTACTGCAACTACAACTACACTACTAGTACAACTACTTCTACAACTACAACAACTACTACTCCAACTAGTATTATTACTACTACTACGACAACAACAACTTTTACTATAACTACTATTACTGCTACTACTGCTACTATTTCTACTCTTACTCCCAAAATAACTCCGAGATTACAAACATCGACTACTAGTATTCACTTGAACAACTACTTCTCATATGACTGGTACTACTACTTACTCTGCTACGTCTACTACTACTACTAACTACACTACTAACACAGACTATACTAACTTTTGCTACGAGTACAAACAACTGCGACCACCACTACTACTACTACTACTACTTTTACTATTACCACTTCTACTACCACTTTTGCTACTACTACTAGTACTCCTACTAATACTACTACTACTACAACTTCTACGACTACTACTTCTGCTACTACTACTACTACTATTGCGAATACAGCTACTACTGCTTCTACTACTGCTACTACACTACTACTACTATTTCTAATGCTACTACTTTTACTACTAATACTAATACTACTACTACTACTAAAACCAATGTGGCGACTATTGCTTCTACTACTACTGTGACATCTCCGCCAACTATGACTACTACTACTACTACTACTACCACTACTGCTACTGCGGCTGCTGCTACTACTACAGCTACTACAACTTGTTCTAAAACTACTACAACTACTACTATCTCTCCTTCTACAAATGCTACTACTACTGTTGTGACCGCTACTAATACTACTACTACTATCCTACTCAAACTACTGCTACTGTTTCTACTACTATTACTGCTACTACTGTGGCAACTACTACTACTTGTAGTCCTGCTACGACTACTACTATAACTACTATTATTTTTACTAATGATGCTCCTGCTACTACTATGACTGCTAGTACTTCAGCTACTGCTACTACAATTGCTACTCCTGCTACTACTGCTACTGCTCTTACAATAGCAACTACTACTTCTACTACTACTGCTACTACTGCTACTCCTACTACTATGACAGTTGCTGCTACTACATCTACTAATATCGATCCAACTTCTACTACTACTGCTACCAGTACTCCCACTGCTGCTGCTACTACTACAACTACTACTCCTGCTCCTACTACTTCTACTACTACAACCACTACTAATGCAGCTCTTGCTATTGCAACTACTTCTCCTACTACTACTACCACTACTACCTCTCCTACTACTACTAATACTCCAACTACTACTACTACTACTTCTACTTCTACTACAACTACCACGGTTGTTACGCCTACTACTACTACTTCTGCTTCTACTATTACTACTATTGCTACTGCTACTACTATTGCTACAACTCCTACTGCTACTACTACTACTGCTACTACTACTTCTACTACTACAACCGCTGTTGTTACTCCTGCTACTACTACTATTGCTCCAACAATAACTACTACTACCACTACTACTACTACTACTACTTTTGTGGCAACTATTGATGCTATTACTAGTACTGCTACTACTGCTGCTGCTACTATAACTTCTGCTACTTTTTCAACTACTACTATAGACGGTTCAACTGCTACTGTTACAACTACTACTACTTCAACTACTGTTGTTGATACTGCTATGACTACTACAATTACTGTTACTTTTGCTACTACTGTTGCTTCTGCTACAACTAGAACTATTACTACTTCTACATAAAATAATACTACTCCAACTAATGCTGCAGCTACCACAATTTCGACTTGAGCTTCTGCTGCTACTTCTACTTCAATTTCCACAACGACTACTACTACTACCACTACAACTGTTACAAATACTACTGCTACCGTTGCTACTACTACTACTACTACTACTACGACAACTTCTTCAACTCCTAATACTAATTCTATTGTGACTACTGCTACTACTATTGTTACTGCAACGACTACTAATACTACTATTACTACTACTACAACTACTACCACTACAACTATTGCTATTACTACTACTAGTGCTACTATGCCAACTACTACTACTATTACCACAAATGCTGCTACTACTACTATAGCTATGACTACGACTACCACTATAGCTACTGCTGCCACCACAACTACTACACTTACTACTACCACCACCACTACTTTTGCTATTTCTTCTACTACTACTATTACTAGTACTACTGCTACTATGGTTGCTAGAGCGACTACTACTACTACTATGACTCAAGCTAGTACTACTATTGCTATTGCTGCTACAATTGCTACTACTACTACTTCTACTACTACTCCTCCTCCTACTACTACTACTGCTACTACCACTACTACTTCTCCTTCTACTACTACTACAACTACCATTACTACTACTGCAGCAACTGCTACTGCTACTACTACTACCACTACGACTACTACAACTCCTACAATAATTGCTACAACTACTACAGTCACTACTACTTCTGCCACTACTACTACGACTACTACAATAACTACTAATACTACTACCGCTACTGCTACCACTACTACTTCTCCTTCTACTATTACCATAACTACTACTACTGGTACTACTACTACAACTACTGCTGCTTATAGTATTATTACTACTACCACTCTTACTACTACTCCTCCTCCTCCTCCTCCTCCTCCTACAACTACTAGTTCTCTTACTACTCTATGACAACTACTACTATGACTACTACTGTTACCACTTCTTCCCCTGCCACGACAACTACTACTACTACTACAACAATTACTGCTACTACTACTACTTCTACTACTACTGCTACTACTGCTACTATTGCTACAACAACAACAACTACTACTAATACTACTGCCACAACTGCTATACGTAATTTGACTACCACTAAAATTACTGTTGCTACTACTACGACTTCTACTACTGCTACTACTACTACAACTATTCCTACAATAATAACTACTAATACTACTACTACTACCACCACTACTCCTATTAGTACTACTACTACTATAGCTATTGCTACTGCAACTGCTACCAGTGCTACTACTACTACTACAACTACTGTAGCTACTACCACTGCTACTATGAATATTATTACTAGAACTTCTACTACTTCTGCTACTACTACTACTTCTCCTACTACTGTTACTCCTACGCCTACAACTGCTACACCTACTCATACTATTGTTGCTACTACTACCACTACTACTACTAGTATTGCTACTATGACTATTAATACTATGGGTACTACTTCTAGTACTACTAGTTCTTCTCCTACAACTATTACTGCTACTACTACTACTACAACTACTGCTACTATTGCTATGACTACGACTGCTGCTACTTTAGCTACTGTAGTTACTACTGCTACTACTGCTACAACTATAGTGACTACTTCTACTAGTTCTGCTACCAATACTACTGCTACCACTACACTACAACTTCTACTACTGCTACCAATACCACTACTACTACTACTTTTCCTACCACCACTACTACAACTACTACTATAGTTGTTACTACTACTACTACTACTAATACTACATGTAGTACTACTAATACTACTGCTACTATGATTATTGCGGCTACTACTGTGGCTATAACTATGACCACTACCATTACTACTATTGCTACTACTGCTACTACTATTTCTTCTACTACTACTAGTACTACTACTACAACTACTACTACTAATACTACTATAACTACTAATACTATTACTACTACTAGAACTACTCCCCCAACTATTGCTATAGCTACTACAATTACTGCTACTGCTACTTATACTATTACAACTATGACTAGTACTACTCCCACTTCTGCAACTAATACTACAATGATTAATACTATAATTACTACTACTACCACTTCTGCTACTACTATTGCTACTACAACTACTGCTCAAATGCTACTACTACTACTACTACTTTTCCTAATGCAACTATAGGTACTGCAAATACAACTAGTCCAATGACTACTACTTCTACTAATTTCACTGCTACTGCTTCTACTACTACTGCACTGCTAATATTGCAACTGCTGCCACTAGTACTACTAATGCTAATTCAATAGCAACTATGACAACTACCATGACTACTAATTCTGCTACTACTACTTCTCTGACTACTACTACAACTAAAACTAAAATTGTAGCCACTACTACTACTAGTACTGGTGCTACTACTCCAAATACTGCAATGACTATAACTACCACTACAACTGCTGCTACTAGGACTACTACTACTACTATTACAACTTCAGCCATAACTTCTACTACTTCTACTACTGCTGCGGCTACTACTCCTACTGCTAATACTACTACTACTATTGCTACTATTACAACCATTATTACTACTACAACTATCAGAGCTACCTCTGCTTTTACTACTACTACTACTCCTACAACTACTACTCCTACTACTACTGCTAATACTGCTATTACTACTATCACCACTGCAATAACCATTACTGCTATTACTACTATCACCACTGCAATAACCATTACTGCTAATACTACTACTACTACAATAGCTACTGCGGCAACAGCTCCAACTGCAGCACAATAGCTACCATTGCTACTACTGCTGCTTTTGCTACTACAACAATAACTACTACTAATACCGCTACTGCTGCTAAAATTGCAACTACAACTATGACAAATACTACTAATACTATTACTACTATTACTGCTACTGCTACTGCTACTGCTTCTACACTACTACTACGACTACACCTAACACTACTGCTACTATTACTACTATTACCACTGCTAGTACTGCTATTGGTATAATTACAAGTACCACTACTAAGGCAACTTCTGCTACTTCTATCACTACATCACTACTACTACTACTACTTCTACTTCTATAGCTAACGCGACTGCTTTTACTACTACCACTACTACAACTACTACCACTACTGCTACTACTACTACTACATCTACTTGTACCTTTACTACTACTACAACTACTACTACCATAGCTATACTGCTACTCCAAATACTACAACAACTACAACTACTACTACCACTATAATTACCATTGTTACTGCTACTACTATAACTACTACTACTACTATGGCTTCTTCTACTACTACTACTCTTCTGCTGCTATTGCTACAACTACTACTATAGTTACTGTTACTACTACTACTGTTACTAGTTCTTATACTACTGTTTCTACTAGTATAATTGCTGTTACTACTACTACTATAGTTGCTGTTACTACTACTACTTCTACTACAACTACTACTTCTACTACTATTGTTGCTACTTCTTATACAACTGTTACTACTAGTATAATTGCTACTACTACTGCTACTACTTCTACTTCTACTACTACAAGTAGTACCAGTAGTAGTAGAAGTAGTAGTAGTAGTAGTAGTAGTAGTAGTAGTAGTTGTAGTACTAGTACTAGTACTATAACTAGTAGCAGAAGTGGTAGAAGTAGTACTCGTAGCAGTAGGAGTTGTAGCAGCAGCAGTAGTAGTAGTCCTAGTAGTAGTACTAGTAGTAGTAGTAGTAATAGTAGACGTAGTAGTAGTAATTATTATAGTAGTAGTTGGTATAGTAGCAATAGTAGTAGTATTGGTTATAATAGTAGTAATAGAGGCAATAATAGAAGTAGTAGTGGTGGTAGTAGTATTACTAGTAGCAGTAGCTGTAGTAGTAGTAGCAGCTGTAGTTGTTGTAGTAGTTGTGGTAGAATTAATAGTATGAGTAGTAGTAGAAGTAGTTGTTGTTATAGTAGTAGGAGTATAAATAGTAGTTGTAGCAGGAGTAGTTATCGTAGTAATTATTATAGTAATAGTAGTAGTAGAAATTATTGTTGGAGGAGTAGCAGTAGGAGTAGTAGTAGGAATAGGTGTTGGAAGAGTGGCAGTAGGAGGAGGAGTAGTAGTAGTAGTAGTATTAGTAGTAGTAGGTGCCAAAGTAGTAGCAACAGTACTACTAGTAGTAGTTGTTGTTATTGATGTTGTTGTTGTTATTATTATTATTTTTATTATTCTTGTAGTAGTAGTTGTTGTAGCAGGTGTAGGAGTAGTAGAGTAGTATTTGTTGTAGTAGTCAGAGTAGTAGAAGTAGCAGCAACAGCAGTAGAAGTAGTAATAGTTATACTAGCAGTAGTAGTAGTAGAAGCGACAGCCATAGTAGTAGTAGTAGAAGTACTAGTAGTAATAGTAGTAGTAGTAGTAGTAGGAGAAGTTGTTGTAGTAGTAGAAGTAGTATTGCTATTACTAGCAGTAGCAATAGGAGTAGGAATCAAAGTAATAGTAGCAGTAGTAGTAATAATAGAAGTAATAGTAGTAGTAGGAGAAGCAGTGGTAGTAGTAGCAGGAGTAGTAGTAGTAGCAGTACTAGTAATATTAATCAAAGTATTAGTAGTAGTCATAATAATAGTAGTAGTAGGTGCATTAGTTGCATTAGTAGTAGCAATACTAGTAGTAGGAGTTGTAGTACTTATTATAGTAGTAGTAGGAGTGGCTATAGTGGTTGTAGTACTAATAATATTAGTAATGGTGGCAATAGTAGAAGCAGTAGAAGTAGCAATAGAAGTAGTAGTGGTAATAGTAGTAGTAGCAGTAGCAGGAGTTGTTGTAGTAGTAGTAATAGTAATAGTAATAGTTGTGGTAGTAGTTGTTATTGTAGTAGTAGTACTGATAGTAATAGGAGTAGTTGTAGTAGTACTAGTAATACAAGTAGTAGGACTAGTAGTTCTAGTAGTAGTAGTAGTAGTAATAGTAGTATTAGGAGTAATAGTAGTCATAGTAGTATTAGTTGTAGTAGTGGTAGTTGTAGTAGTAGTTGTTTTTGTTGCTGTATTAGTGATAGTAATAGTAGTAGTAGTAATAAAAGTAGTATAGTAGGAGTAGTAATAGAAGTAGTGGGAGTAGTAGTAGCAGTAGTGGGAGTAGTAGTTGCAGTAGTAGTAGTAATAGTGGTAGTCATAGTAGTAGTTATTGTAGTAGTAGTAGTAGTAGGAGGAGGAGGAGTAGGAGTAGCGATAGTAGTCTTAGCGGTTGTAGTAGTAGTGGTATAGTAGTAGAAGTAATAGGGGTAGTAGTAGTAGTAGTAGCAGTAGTAGTTGTAGTAGTAGTCGTAGAAGTAGTAGTAGTAGTAGTAGTAGTAGTAGTAGCAGTAGAAGTAGTGGGAGTAGTGGTAGTAGTAATAAGAGCGGAACTAGTAGTAGTCGTAGTAGTAGTAGTACTCGGAGTAGTAGTAGTAGGAGGTGTAGTAGTAGTAGTCATAGTCGTAGTAGTAGAAGTAGTATTGGTAGTTGTAATAGTTGTAGTTGTAGGAGTAGTAGTTGTACTTGTAGAAGTAGTTGTGGTAGTGGCCTCGTAGTAGTAGCAGTAGTAGAGGTTGTAGTAGTAGTAGTAGCAGCAGTTGTAGTTGTTGTAGCAGACATAGTATTAGTAGTAGTAGGTGTAGTAGTAGAAGTAGTAGTAGTAATAGCAATAGTAGTGGTAGTACTAGTAGTAGTAGAAGGTGTTTCTAGTGTAGCAATAGGAGTTGTTTAAGTACTAGTGTAGTAGTAGTAGCAGTACTTATAGTTGTTAAGCTATTACTAGTAGTAGTAATCACAGTAGTTGTAGCAAGAGTAGTAGTAGAAGGAGTAGTAGTAGCAGTAACTGTAGTAGCAGTAGTAGTAGTAATAGTAGTATCGAAGTAGTAGTATTAGCGATAGTAGTAGTAGTAGTGGCAGCGGCAATAGTTATAGGCATAGTTGTACTAGTAGCAATAGTAGAAGCAGTAGTAGTAGTAGCGGTAGTTATTGGCATAGTAGCATTGGAAGCAATAGTATTAGTAGCAGTAGTAGTAGATATAGTAGTAGTAGTTGTAGAAGTCCTAGTAGCAGTAGTTGTAGCTGTAATAGTGGTAGCAGAAGCAGTAGTAGCAGTATTAGTAATAGCTGTATTAGTAGTAGCAGTTGCAATTGGAGAAATAGTAGTAGTAGGAGTAGTAGTAGCAGTAGTAGCACTAGTACTAGCAATAGTAGCAATCGTAGTAATTGTAACAGCAGCAGTTGCAGTAGTACTAGCAGTAGTGTTAACAGTAGCAATTGCCGTAGCAATAGGACAAGTAGTAGTAGTTGTAAGATCAATAGTATTAATTACAGTAATAGTAGTGTTAGAAGTAGTAGTTTTAGTAGTGGGACTAGAAGTAGAAGAAGCAGTAGTAGTTGGTGTAGGAGTAGTATTTGTAGTAGTAGCCGGAGTAGTAGTAGTTGCAACAATAGTAGCGGTAGTAGTAGTAGAAATAGTTGTATTAGTAGCAATAGTAGTAGTTGTTGTAGCAGTAGTAGTAGCAATAGTACTATTAGTAGCAACAATAGTAGTAGTTGTTGTAGCAGTAGTAGTAGATGTAGCAGTATTAGCAGTTGCAATTGTAGTAGTAGTTGTTGTTATTGTTGTATTAGCAGTAGCAATAGTAGTAGTTGTTGTACTACAACTAGTTTTTGTTGTAGCAGCCGAAGTTGTACTAGTTGTTGTAGTATTAGTAGTAGCAATAGTGTTACTAGTGGCAATCGTACAAGGAGTTGTAGTTTTTGTCATAGTAGTAGTAGTTGCAGTAGAAATAATAAGAGTAGTAGCAGTGGCTGTAGCATTAGTAGCAGTAGCAGTTGTTGTAGCAACAGTTGTAGTAGCAGTAGTAGTAGTAGAAGTAGTAAGTAATAGTATTTGTAGTAATAGTAAAAGTAGTAGCAATTGTTGTAATAATAGTAGTAGTTGTTGTTGTTGTAGCAGTAGCATCAATAGTAGTAGCCATTATAGTAGCAGTAGCAGTAGCAGTATGAGTAGTTCTAGTAGTAGCTGAAGTAGCAGTAGCAGTAGTAGCAATATTAGCTATAGTAGTAGTAGTGGCATTAGTGGCAGTAGAAATAGTAGTTGTCACAGTTGTAGCAATACTAGTAGAAGCAGCTGAAGTAGTAGTAACAGTAGTAGTAATAGCAACAGCAGCAGTTGTAATAATAATAGTTGTAGTAGTTGTATTAGTAGTACTAGTAGTAGTTGGAATAGGAGTAGAAATAGCAATAGTTGTAGTAGCTATAGTTGTAATAGGTGTAGCAGTAGGAGTAGTAGTAGTATTAGTAGTGTAATAGTAGTAGTAGTAGTAGTAGAATTAGCAGAAGTAGAAGTAGTAGTAGTTGCAATATTAGTAATAGCAGCATCAGTCGTTATAGTTCTAGTAGTAGTAGTGGTAGTACTACAAGCAGTTGTGGTAGAAGTTATAGTACTAGCAATAACAGTAGCGATAGCAATTGTAGTAGTAGCATAAGTATTAGTTGCAGTAGTAGCAATAGTAGTGGTAGAAACTATAGCTGAAGTAGTTGTGGTAGTAGTCATAACTATAGCAGTTGTAGGAGTGGCAGTAGTTGTAGCAGCAGTAGTAGCAATAGTTATTATGGTATTAGAAGTAGTAGGAGCAATAGTAGTAGCAGCAATAGAAGGAGTAGTAGTTGTAGTAGCAGCAGTAGCAGTAGTAGTAGATGTAGTAGTAGTAGGAGTAGCAATTGTAGTAGTAGTAGCAGTAGTTGTTGTTTTAGTAGTAGTAGATGTAGCTGTAGTAGGAGTAGCAATAGAAGTAGTAGTAGCAGTAGTTGTTGTTATAGTAGTAGTAGTAGTCACAGTAGTAGACATAGTAGTAGAAGTAGAACCAATAGCAATAGTCATCGTAGCAGTAGTAGTAATAGTAGAGCAGTAGTAGTAGCAGTATTATGAGTAGTAGTAGTAGTAGTAGGAGTAGTATTAGTAGTTGTGGTGGTATTAAGAGTGAGTGTAGTAGTAGTTGTGGTAATTGTGGTAGTAGTTGTAGTTGCACCAGCAGTAGTTGTAGTAGTTGTAGTAGTAGTAGTACGAAGTTGTAGTAGTAGTTGTATTATTAGTAGTATTAGTAGTAGTTGAAGTAGCAATAGCAGTAGTAATAGTAATAGTAGGCATAGTAGCAATAGTTATAGTAGTAGGAGTAGTAGTAGCAACATTAGTCGTGGCAGTAGCAGTAGTAGTAGTAGTAGTAATAGTAGTGGTAGGATGAGTAGTAGTAGCAATAATAGGAATAGTAGCTAAAGCAGTAGCGGAAGTAGTAGTAGTAGTATTTGTAGTAGCAGCAATTGTAATAGTAGCAATAGTTCTAATTGGAGTAGGAGTGAGAGTAGTGGTAGTAGTGGTTGTAGCAGTAGCAGCAACAGTAGTAGTAGTTGCAGTAGTTGTAGCAGTACCCATAGTAGTAGTAGTAGCAGCAGTAGTTGGGGAAGCAATACTAGTAGCTACATTAGTAGCAGTAGATGTAGTTGTGGCAGTGGCTGTAGTAGCAGTCGTAAGTAGTAGCTGTAGTTGTAATAGTAATCGTAGTAGTAGTAGTAGTGACCATATGAATAGTAGTCGCTGTAGTAGCAGTAGTAGTAGTAGCTATAGCAGTAGTAGTGGTAGTACTAGTAGCTATAGTAGAAGTAGTAGTTAGAGTAGTAGTAGCAGTAGTACTAGCGGTAGTAGTAAGTAGTAGCAATAATAGTAGTAGCAGTAGCAGTAGTAGCAGTAATGGTAGTAGCAGTAGCCGTAGTAGCAGTAATAGTAGTACTATTAGTAGTAGTAGTAGTAGTATTAGTAGCAGTTGTAGTAGTAGTTGTTGTAGGAGGAGGGGGAGGAGGGGCAGTAGTAGTAGTACTATTAGTAGTAGTGGGAGTAGCAATAGTAATGGTTGCAGGAGTAGTAGCACTACCCGAAGTTGCAGTAGTAGTAGTAGTAGCAGTTGTAGGAGTAGAAGATAAAAGTAGTAGTCGTACCAGTTGTAGCAGCCGTAGAAGTAGCAGTAACAGTAGTAGAAGTAGTAGTAGTAGTAGCAGTAGTAGTAGCATTAGTTGCAGAAGCAGTAGTTGCTGTAATAGTAGTTATAGTAGTATCAGTAGTAGTTATAGCAGTATTAGCAGTAGCAGTAATAGTAGTAGCTATAGTAGTAGTAGCAGTAGTACTAACCATAGTAATAGTAGACACGGGAGTAGTATCAGAAGTAGTAGCATTTACAGCAGTAGCAGTAGTAGAAGTTGTAGTAGTATCACCAATAGTCGTGGCTGGTGTAGTAGTAGCAGTAGTAGCGGTAGCAGTAGTCAGAGTAGCAGTAGTAGCAAAAGCAGTATTACTAGTAGTAGTTGTAGTAGTAGTTTTTGTTGTAGTACCTATAGGAGGAGTAGTAGTAGTAGCTGATGTCGTAGTAGTAACAAAAGTAGTCGCTATGGCAGTAGTAGCAATAGTAGTATTAGTTGTAGTAGTAGGAGTAACAGTTGTTCTAGTAGCTATGGTAGTAGAAGTTGTAGCAGTAGTAGTAGTCATAGCAGTAGTTGAAGTAGTAGTAGGAGCAGTAGCAATAGTAGTAGCAGTCATAGTAGTAGTTCTAGTAGTAGCAGTTGCAGTCGCAGTAGTTGTAGAAGTACTAGTTGTAGTGGGAGTAGAAGTCGCAAAAGCAGTAGTAGTTGTAGCAATCGTAGTAGTTGCAATCGCAGTAGTTGTAGAAGTACTAGTTGTAGTGGGAGTAGAAGTCGCAAAAGCAGTAGTAGTTGTAGCAATCGTAGTAGTTGCAGTAGCAGTAGCAGCAGAAGGAGTAGTAGTAGTAGCAGTAGAAGTAGTAGTAGAAGTAGTACTAGTTTTAGTAGCAGTAGGAGCTGTTGTAGTAGTAGAAGTATTAGTCGCAACAGTAGTAGTTTTAGTATTAGTAGTTATAGTACTATTAGTTATAGTAGTAGTAGTAGTATTAGTAGTAGAAGTACAAGTAGTCGTAGTAGCATTAGTCATTGCACAAGTAGTTGCAGAATGAGTAGTAGCAGTAGCAGCAATAGTAGTAGCAAAAGTGGTAGTAGTAGGAGCAGAAGTAGTAACTTAAGTAGTTGCAGTAAAAGTAGAAGTAGCAGTAGTAGCAGCAGTAGTGATAATAGAAGTAGTAGGAGTTGTTGCAGCAGTAGTACAAGTAGTTGTCGTAGTAATAGTAGTAGTAGTAGCAGTAGTAGTAGTAGTAGTCGTCGCATTAGTAGTAGAAATAGTAGTAGCGACTGCCATTGTTGTAGCAGTTTTAGTAGTAGCAACAGTACTAGTATGAGTAGTAGTTGTAGAAGTTGGAGTAGAAGCAGCAGTAGGAGGAGGAGTAGTAGTTGTTGTAACCATATCGGTAGTAGTAGCAATAGCAGTAGGTGTAGCTATGGTAGTAGCATAGGTAGTACCATTAGTAGTAGTAGTAGTAGTATTAGTTTTAGCAGTATTAGCAGTAGTAGTAGCATAGGTAGTACCATTAGTAGTAGTAGTAGTAGTAGTAGTAGTATTAGTTTTAGCAGTATTAGCAGTAGTAGTAGCAATAGTAGTGTTAGTACTAGTAGGAGCAATAGTAGTAGTAGTAGGACAGTACCAGCAGTACTTGTAGTAGTAGTAGTAATTGCTATTGTTGTAGTTAGGTAGTAGTAGCTACAGTCATAGAAGTAATAGTAGTAGTAATAGTAGTAGCCGTACGTGTAGTGGTAGCTGTAGCAGTAGTAGAAGTAGCAGAAGTAAAAGTAGCAACATCCACAGTAGTAGTAGTAGTAGTACTAGTTGTGGCAACAGTAGTAATAGCAGTGGTAATAGTAGTAATTGTTGTTGTAGCAGAAGTGCTAGCAATTGTAGTAGCAGGAATTGTTGTTGTAGCAGAAGTGCTAGCAATTGTAGTAGCGGTAGTAGTTGCAGTAGCTGTAGTAGTAGTTGTTGTTGTAGAATTAATAGCAATAGCAACATCAGCAGTCGCAGTAGCAATACAAGTTATTGTTGTTGTAGTAGTAGTTGTAGTTTAAGAAGTAACAGTAATAGTAGTAGTATTAGCAGCAGTTGTAGTAGTAGGAGCATCAATAGTAGTAGGAGCAGCATTTGTGATAGCAGTAGTAGTAGTTGTTGTTATTGTAATAGTAGTGGTAGTAGTAGTAGTAGAAGTAGTCGTAGTTGCAGTAGTAGTAGCAGCAACAAAATGAGTAGCAGCAGTAGTCGTAATCATAGTTCTAGTAGAAAAAGAGGTAGTAGTTGTAGTGGTTGTAGTAGAAGTAGTAGTAGTAGCAGTAGAGGACAAGTAGTAGTAGTAGTAGTTGTTGTTGTTGTTGTTGTTGTCGAAGACGTAGCAGTTGTAGCATTTGTGTAGTAGCTGTAGTAGTAGTAGTACTGTTAGAAGGAGAAGTAATAGTAATAGCAGAAGTAGCCGTGGTTGCGGCAGTAGTAGGAGTAGCAGCAGTTGTAATAGTAGTAGTGGTTGTAGTTGTTGTAGTAGTTGAATTAGTGGCAGTAGTAGTTGTAGCAGCAGCAGCAGCAGTAGTAGTTCACGTAGTTGTAGTAGTAGTAGTAGTAGTAGTAGGAGTAGGAATAGTAGTAGGAGGAGTAGTAGTAATGGTAATAGTCATAATTGTAGTAGTAGTAGTAGTCGCAGTAGTAGTAGTTGTAGTAGCTGTAGTAGCAGTAGTAGTAGTAATAGTAGTCGTAGTAGAAGTAGTGGTTGGAGTAGTAGTAGCAATAGAGTAGTAGTAGCAGCAGTAGTAATGCCAGTAGTAGCTGTAGTAGTTATTGTAGTAGTAGTAGGAGTTGTAGCTGTAGTAGCAGCAACAGTAGTAATAGTAGTAGTAGTAGTAGTCGTAGACGTAGTAGTAGTCATAGTAGTGGTCATAGTAATAATAGTAGTAGCAGTAGTAGTAGGAACAACAGTTGTATTAGTAGGAGTAGAAGTAGCAGCAGTAGCAGTGGTACTAGTTTACAAGTAGTAGTTCTAGCGGTAATTGTAGTAGAGGCAGTAGTAGCATTGGCAACCATAATAGTAGTAGTAGTGGCATTAGAAGTAGCGGCAACAATAATAGAAGTCATTGTAGTAGTAGTAGTAGTAGTAGCAGAAGTAGCAGTAGTAGCAGTAGTAGTAGTAGAATTAGTAGTAGTAGCAGTAGTAGTAGTAGAATTCATTATTGTATTCTTAGTAGTAGTAGCAGTAACAGCAATTGCAACAATAGTAGTACCAACAGTAGTAGCCGTACTAGGAGAACTTGTAGTAGTTGTTATTGTAGGTGAAGCAGTAGTAGTTGTTGTTATTATCGTAGTAGTTGTAGTAGTATTATTAGTAGTAGCAGTAGTAGTAACAGTAGTAGAAGTAGCACTAGAAGTAGACGCCATAGTAGAAGTAGTTGTAATAATAGTAGAAGACAAAGTAGCAATAGTAGCAGAAGTAGCAGTACTAGTAATACGAGTATTAGCGGTAGCAGCTATAGCAGTAGTAGTAGCAGTAGTAGTTGTTGTTGTAATAGTTGTCGAAGTTAAATCCGCAGCTGTAGTGGTAGTAGCAGAAGTAGTAGTAGTAGAAGTAGCAGTGGCAGTAGTTGTAGTTGTAGTAGAAGTTGCAGCAGTGTTGCTGCAGTAGTAGCAATAGCAGCAGTAGAAGTAGTAGGAGATGTAGTAGTAGTAGTAGTAGTAATAATAGTAGTAGTAGTAGTAGTAGTACCAGTAGTTTTAGTAGTAGTAGTGGTAGAAGTAGTAGTAGTGTAGGAGTGGAAGTATTAGTAGTAGCAGGAGGAGTAGTAGTACTAATAGTAATAGAAGTACTAGTTTGTAGTAGTAGTAGTAGGAGGAGGAGTAGTAGTTTTAGTAGTAGCAGCAGTAGTAGTAGAAGCTTGCATAATAGAAGCAGTAGTAGTTGTAGCAGTGGTAATGGATATCGTGGAAGTAGTCGCAGCAGGATTAGTGGAAGTAGCAGTAGTCGTAATAGTAGTAGTAGCAGTAGTAGTAGTAGAACTAGTGGTAGTATGAGAAGAGGTAGTAGTAGCTATAGCAGTAGTAGTAGTAGCAATAGTAGTAGTAGTAGTGGTAGTAGCAGTAGTTGCAGTAGCAGTTATAGTAGTAGTAGAATTAGTTGTAGCAGTAGTAGCTGCAGCTATATTAGTAGAAGTAGTAGTAGCAGTAGTGGTAGTAGAAGCTATAGCAGTCTTATTGTAGGAGTAGTAGTTGTTGTTGTTATTGTGGCGACTAGAGTAGCAGAATTAGTGGTAGCAGTGGTAGTAAAAATTATCGTAGTAGTAGTAGTAGTAGAAGTAGCAGTAGCTGTAGAAGAAGTGGTACAGGTAATCATAATAATAGTTGAAGCCGCAGTAGCAACTGTTGCTAAAGTAGTAATAGCCGCAATAGTAGTAGAAGTAGTAATAGTAGCACTAGTCGTAGTAGTAGTAGCAGTAGTAGAAGCAGTAGTAGCAGCAATAGCAGTAGTAGCTGTAGTAGTAGTAGAAGTAGGAGTAGAAGTAAAAATAGTAGTAGTTGTATCTATAGTAGTAGTAATAGTAGTAGCATTAGTTGTAGCAGCAGTATAAGAAGTAGTAGTAGTAATATTCATTATAGTAGCAGTAGCAGTAGTAGCAATAGCAGCAGTAGTACTAGTAGTAGTTGTAGTAGTAATAGTAAAAGTAGGATTAGTAGTAGCAGTCGTAGTTGTAGCTGTACTAGCAGTAGCAGCAGTAGTAGTAGCAGTACTAGTAGTAGTAGCAGGAGCAGCAATAGCAGTAGTAGTTCGAGTGGCAGAAGTTGTACTAGTAGTGGTGGTAATAGTAGCAGAAGTAGCTATCACAGTCGTAGTAGTAGCAGTAGTTGTGGTGGTGGTAATAGTAGTAGTAGTAGTAGCAACATTAGTAGTAGTTGTTGTAGTTGTATTAGCAGCAGTAGTAGAAATAATAACAGTTGTCACAGTAGTAGCAGTAGTAGCTATTGTATTAGAAGTATTAGTATTAGTAGTAGTGGTAGTAGTAGCAGTAGAAGTAGAAGTATCAGTGGTAGTAGTTGTAGTAGCCGTAGTAGTGGTATTAATAGGAGTAGCAGGAGCAATAGTAGCGGTGGTAGGAGTAGTAGTAATAATAGTATTTGTAGTAGCAACATTAGTAGAAGTAGTGGTAGTAGTAAATGCAGCAACAACAGCAGCAGTTGAAGTAGTAGCAGTTGTTGTGGTATTAGCAGTAGTAGTAATAGTAGTAGTTGCTGTTATTGTAGCAGAAGTAGCAGTGATAGTAGTAGCAAACGTAGCAGTGGTAGTAATAGTAGTGGCAGTAGCGGCAGTAGTAGTAGAAGTAGTAGTTATAGTACTAGTGGTAGTAGTAGTCGTAGTAGTAGCCATCTTAGCAGGAGTAGTTGTAGTAGTAGTCATTGTATTAAGGTTAGTAGTTGTAGTATCAGTAGTAGCGGTGGTAGTAGTAGCAGTAGTAGTAGTAGCAATAGTGGTGGTGGTGGTGGTGGTGGTGGTGGTGGTAGTAGTAGTAGTAGTAGTAGTAGTAATAGTAGTAGTAATAGCAGTAGTAGTCATTGTTGTAGTAGTAGTTGTAGTAGTAGTCGTAGCAGTAGCTTTTCTAGCAATTGTTATTGCAATAGTAGCAGCAGAAGTAGTAGTAGTAGCAGTAGTAGTGGTCATAGTAGTACTAGGGGTAGTAGTTGCAAAAGTAGCTATCATAGTAGTAGTGGTAGTAATAGCAACAGTAGCAGATGTAGCGGGAGTAGTACTAGTAGTATTAGTAGTTGTGCATGTAGTAGTAGTTGTAGTAGTAGTAGCGATTGTAGTAGGAGAAATAGTTGTAGTAGTACTAGCAGCAGTAGTAGTAATAGCAGTTATAGTAGTAGTAGTAGCAGTAGCAGTAGTAGTGGTAGCAGTAGAAGTAGTAGTACTAGTAGCAGTAGCAGCAGTAGTAGTAGTAGCATTCGTAGCAGTAGCCGAAGTTACAGTTGTAGTAGTAGTAGTGGTTGTAGAAATAGCAGTAGTAACTGATGTACCAGTAGCAACAGCAATAGTATCAGTAGTAGTAGCAATAGTAGCAGTTGTAACAGTAGCAGTAGTAAGAGTAGCTATAGTAGTTGTAGCAATTATAACAGTAGTAGCAGTAGTGCGGGAGTCATAGTAGCAGCGTTAGTAGTAGTAGCAGCAGCAGCAGCAGTAGTCAAAGTCATAGTACTACTAGAAGTAGCATCAGTAGCGGTAGTAACAGTATTAGTCGTAATAGCAGTAGCTATAGTAGTAGTAGCTGTCGTAGTAGCAGTAGCTATAGTAATAGTAGCAGTAGTCATAGTAGTAGTAGCAATCGTAGCTATAGTAGCAGAAGCAGATATTGTAGTAGGAGTAGTAGTTATGGTAGCGGTAGTAGTAGCAACAGCAGTAGTACTCACAGAAGAAGTAGTAGTAGTAGCAATAGCAGTAGAATCAGCATGAGTAGCAGCAACAGCAGCAATAGTAGTAGTAGTAGTAGTAGAAACAGTAGTAGTTGCAGAAGTAGTGAGAGAATTAGTTGTCATAGTAGTAGCAGTAGTAGTAGTAGAAGTGACTGTAGTTGGAGCAGAAGTGGTGGGAGAAGTAGTCATCGTAAAAGTAGCAATAGTAGTAGTTGTAGCAGCAGTAATATTAGCTGTTGTAGTAGTTGTAGCAGCAACAGCAGTAGTAGTAGTAGTAGTAGTTGTTGTTGTAGTAGTTGGAGCTATAATAGTTGTAGTAGGATTAGTAGTGCTTGCCGG
The DNA here is from genome assembly GCA_005019695.1 of Trichopus zeylanicus subsp. travancoricus. Taxonomy (NCBI): domain Eukaryota; kingdom Viridiplantae; phylum Streptophyta; class Magnoliopsida; order Dioscoreales; family Dioscoreaceae; genus Trichopus; species Trichopus zeylanicus. The sequence continues at coordinate 5,014 of RXID01001492.1, read as the reverse complement.
AGTTCTGCTAGTAGTAGTAGTAGTAGTGGTAGTAGTAGTAGTATTAGCAGTAGTAATGGAAGTCCTAATAGCAATAATCAAAGTTGTTGTAGAAGTTGTAGTAGAAGTAGTATCAGCAATAGTGGTAGCTATAGTAGCACTAATAGTGGAACTAGTAGTAGTTGTACTAGTAGTAGTAGTAGTAGCAGCAGCAGTAGTAGTAGTAGTAGTAGAAGAAGTTGTTGTAGTAGTAGTAGTAGTAGTAGCAATAGTTGTAGCAGAAGTGTAGTAGTGGCAAAGTTAGTAAAAGTAGCAGAAGTAGCAGTAGTAGCATTAATAGTACGACTAGTAGTAGTTGTACTGGTAGTAGCAGCAGCAGCAGTAGTAGTAGCAGCAGTAGCAGTTGTAGTAGAAGTAGTAGTATAAGTAGTAGTAGTAGCAGCAGTAGTAGTCATAGTATTAACAGTTGTAGTAGCAGTAGTAGTAGCAGCTTTAGTAATAGTGGAAGCCGTAGGAGTAGTAGTAGCTGGAGTAGTGGGAGTAGTAGCAGTAGTAGTAGTCGTAATAGTAGTAGCAGTAGTAGTAGTAGCAATATAACTAGTTGTAGTAGTGGTAGTATGAGATGTAGTAGTAATCGCAGTAGTGGTAGCATCAATAGTAGTAGTAGTTGTAGTAGTAGGAGTAGTAGTAGCATCAGCAGAGGTAGTCTTAGTAGTAGTAGCAGTGATAGCAGTGGTAGCAATAGTAGTACCAGTAGCAGTAGTAGTGCTACGAGAAGTTGTAGCGATCATATTATTAGTAGTACTAGCAAGAGCAGTAGCGGTCACAGTAGTTGTTGTAAAAGTAGTAGTTGTTGTTGTAGTAGCAGTAGTAGCAATAGTGGTAGTAGTAGTAGTAGTAGCAGTAGCTGTAGTAGAAGTAGTAGTGCAGTAGTGGTAGTAGTAGTAGTTGTGGTGGTAGCTGTAGCCGAAATAGGTGTAATAGTAGTTGTAGTATTAATAGCAGTAGTAGTGGCAGTAGTAATGGTATTAGTAATAGCAGTAATAGAAGCCTAATTAGTAGAGGTTGCAACAACAGCAGTAGTAGTAGTAGTAATAGTAATAGTAGTTGTAATAGTAGCAGTAGTAGCAGAAATAGCAGTAGTAGTAGATGTAGTAGTAGTAGCCGTAGTTGCAATAGTGGCAGTAGTAGTAGCAGTTGTAGTTGCAGCCGCAGTAGTAGTAGAAGTTGTAGAAATTGTAGTAGAAGTTGTAGAAATAATAATAGAAGTATTAGTAATAATAATAATAGTAGGAGAAGTAGTAGTAGCAGCTGTGGCAGTAGTAGAGGTTGCAACAATAGCAGCAGTAGTAGTAGTAATAGTAATAGTAGTTGTAATAGTAGAGTAGTAGCCAGAAATAGCAGTAGTTAGTAAGTAGTAGTAGTAGCCGTAGTTGCAATAGTGGCAGTAATAGTAGCATTGATAGTAGCAGCAGCAGTAGTAGTAGAAGTTGTAGAAATAGTAGTAGAAGTTGTAGAAATAATAATAGAAGTATTAGTAATAATAATAGTAGTAGTAGGAGAAGTAGTAGTAGCAGCTGTGGCTGTAATAGTACTAGCAGCAGCAGTAGTAGAAGTAGAAATAGTAGTAGTGGAAGTAACTGTAGTAGTGGCAGAAGTAGTAGGAGAATGAGAAGTAGTTGTAGTAGTAGTTATAGTCATTGTAGTAGTAGTTAAAGTAGGAGAAGTAGTAGTAGTGGTAGTAGCTATAGCAGTAGTTATTGCAGCAGTAGTATTGCTAATAGTAATAGCAGTAGTAGTATTAGTAGTAGTAGTAGTAGTGGAAGTAATAGCAGTACTAGCAGTTGTAGTTGCATTCGTAATAGTAGCAGAAGTTGTAGTGGTATTGGTGGTGGTGGTAGTAATAGTAGAAGTTGTAGTCACAGTAGTAGTTGTAGTAGCAACAACAACAAGAGTAATAGTAGTTTTAGTAGTAGCAGCAGTAGTAGTATTTGTAGCCGCAATAGTGCTAGTATTAGCAGCAGTAGCAGTAGTAGTAGTAGTAGTAGTAGTAGCAATAATAGTAACAGCAGTAGTAGTAGGATTAGTAGTAGTTGCTCTAGTAGTTGCAGTAGCAGCAGTAGTCGTAGTAGAAGTAGCATAAATAGCAGTATCAGTACATGTAGTTATAGTAGTCGTAGTAGTAGTAGCAGTAGTAGCTGAAGTAGCAGTAATAGTAGTAGCAGTAGCCGTAGTAGCAACAGCGGTGGTAGTTGTAATAGTAGCAGTAGTAGCAAAAGTAGTAGTAGTATTAGTAGTAGAAGATGCAGTTATAGCAGTTGTAGTTGTTGTAGTAAGAGTAGTAGTTCTAGTAGCAGTTGTAGTTGTTGTAGTAAGAGTAGTAGTTCTAGTAGCAGTTGTAGAAGTCGTAGCTATAGCAGCTCTAATAGTAGTAGTAGTGGTGGTGGTTCTAGTTGCAGAAGTAGATGTAGTAGTAGCAGTAGTTGAAGCAATAGTAGTAGCAGTAGTAGTTATTGTAGTAATATTACTAGTAGCAGAAGGAGTAGTGGCAATAGAAGGAATAGTAGTAGTAGAAGTAGTAGTTGCAGTAGCATTAGGAGTGGGTGAAGTTGTAGGAGTAGTAGTAGTAGCATCAATAGTAGCAACTGTAGTAATAGTAGTATTTGTAGTAGTAGTAGTATTTGTAGAAGTAGTAGCAGTACTAGTAATTGTTGAAGTAGTAGTAGCAGTACTAGCAGTTGTCGTAGTTGTAGTAGTAGTAGTAGTAGTAGTACTAGCAGTTGCCGTAGTTGTAGTAGTAGCAGTAGCAGTAGTACTATTAGTAGTAATTATAGTAGCATTAGCAGTAGCAGCAGTAGCAGTAGTAGTAGCAGCAACAACAGTAGCAACGGTTGTAGAAGTATTAGTAGTAACAGTAGTAGCAGTAATAGTAGTATTATTAGCAGTAGTATTAGTAATTGTAGTAGGAATAGTCGTCATAGTAGTACTAGTACAAGCATTTGTAGTTGCAGAAGTTGTAGCAGAATTAGTTCTAGTATTAGTAACAGTAGTAGTAGCATAAGTGGTAGTAGTAGGAGCAAAAGTAGTAGTTGAGGCAGTTGTAGTAAAATATCTAGTAGTAGTCATAGCAAGAGTTGTAATGTTAGCTATAGTAGTAGCCAACGTAGTAGTAGTTGTAACAGCAGTAATAGTAGTTGTAGTAGTAATAATAGTAGTAGCAGTATTGGTAGCAGTTGCCATAGTAGTAACAGTTATAGTTGTAGTAGCTGTAGTAGTATGAGTAGTAGTTGTAGAAGCAGGATTAGCAATAACAGTAGTAGTTTTAGCAATAGTACTAGTAATAGCAGTAACAGTAGTTATAGTAGCAGTAGTAGTAATCGTAGTTGTACTAGTAGCAGCAGCAGCAGTAGTAGCAGTTGTACTAGTAGTAGTGGGAGCAAGAACATTTGTAGTCATAGTAGTAGTAGCAGTAGGAGTAGCAGTTGCAGGAGTAGTACCAGTAGTACTAGTGGTAGTAGTAGCACTAGTAGTAGTAGTATTAGTAGTAGTTGTGGCAGTAGTTTCAATAGTAGTGGAGGTAGTAGCAGGAGGAGTAGCAATTGCAGTGGTTGTAGCTGCAACAATAGCATTACTAGTAGTAACAGTGGTAGCAGCTATAGCACTAGTAGCCGTAGTAGCAGTAGTAATAGTAGTCATAGCTGTAGTAGTCGTCACAATAGAAGTACATATTGTAATAGTAGTTTTAGCAGCTATAGTAGGAGGCGAAGTAGTAGTAGTTGTATTAGTGGTAGGTAAAGTAGTAGTAGTAGCAGTAGTATTAGCAATAGTAGTAGTAGAAGTCGTAGTTCCAGCAATATCAGCAACAACAACATTGCTAGTAGTAGTTGTAGCAGTCGTAGTTGTAGTTGTAGCAGCAGATGTAGGAGTAGTAGTAGCAGTAATAATGGTAATATGAATTATGGTAGTTGTTGTTGCACTAGTGGTAGAAGTAGCAGTAGCTATTCTAGCAGCTGTAGCAATAACTGTAGTAGTAGTGGTAGTTGTAGTAGATGTTCGCGTAGTAGTAGTAAAAGTACTAGAAATAGAGCTAGTAGTAGTAGCAGTAGTCATAGTCATAGTAGCAGTAGTTGTAGCAGGAGTAGTGGTAGTAGTAACAGTAACTGCAGTTGTAGCTAGTAGTTGTTGTCAGAGTAGTACCAGTACTAATAGTAGTAGTTGTAGTAGTAGTAGTAACCATAGTAGAAATAGTTGAAACACTATTAGCAGTAGTAGCAGTGGTAGTATTAGTAACAGCAGCAAAAATAGCAGTAGTATAGTAGTAGTAGTAGTACTAGTAGTGGTAGTAGCAGTAGTACGAACAGAAGTAGTAGTAGTTGTTGTTGTTGTAGTAATAGCAGCAGTAGTAGGAGTATTTGTAGAAGTAGTAGTAGTAGAAATAGTAGTTACAGCGGTAGCAACGGCGACAACATTAGTAGTAGTAGTAGTAGTAGTTGTTGTTGTTGTAGTAGTAATAAGAGTTGTATGAATTGTGGCAGTTGTAGTAGTAGTAGTAGTTGTTGTGCTAGTAGAAGTAGTAGTAGATGCAACCGTTGTAGTAGCAGTAGAAGTAGCTGTAGTAGCAGTGGTAGTAGTAGTAGTAGTACTCGTAGTAGTGGTAGAAGTAGTAGCAGTTAAAGTAGTAGTAGTAGTAGCAATATTTATCATTACAATAGAATTAGTAGCAATAGTAGTATTAATAGAAGTATAAGCCTAGTACTACTACTAGTAGTTATAGTAGGAGTAGTAGTAGCAACAGCAGTAGTAGTAGTAGCAGTAGTAGCAGTAGTAGTTGCAGTAGTAGAAGAAGTCATAGCAGTAGTAGCGGCAGCTGGAAGTCATAGTCGTAGTAGCAGTAGTTGTAGCAGGAGTAGTAGTAGTTGTAACTGTAGCTGCAGTTGTGGCTAGTAGTTGTTGCCGGAGCAGTACCAGTACTAATAGTAGTAGTTGTAGTAGTAGTAGTAACCATAGTAGAAATAGTTGTAATGGTATTAGTAGT